>OX030955.1:11009646-11049019 GCA_943735955.1 Piscicola geometra
TCACTAAAAAAGGAGCAATTATTCCAGAAATCTCCTTCAACAGCCATGTAGGAACCGGGTCATTCGAGCACTGCTTATTCGGAAGCCCTTGAATAGCCCTAACTACTTCTTCTTCGTCGACTATGCTGAACCCATTCAAACTGAGCCCGTGCTCGCAGAATGAAAATTTTGGGTCATCTTGGGCATTGATTGACCTTCTCGCCGATGCAACTTTCTCTGTGAGATGTGCGTGATAGTCATCAGCACTGATGCCTGAGACTGACGACGTCTTACTTCTGCCCGCGATGCTATTGATGAGTTTCCAGGTGTCAGCTGGCTTCCCTTTGGACTGAGAGAGCTTCAAGTTCCAGAACTGTTCTCGCTTGCGCCTGCACAGACTCTTGTAAACTTTCAACTGCTTGACCCAGGCAGTACGTGCTTGCTCATTTTTTGACTTACTGTAGCTTCTCTCGAGACTTCTCTTAAGGCGTTTAGAGGCGCGACACTCATGGTCAAACCAAGGGTCCGAAGGCCTCTGGTGCACTCTAACGGTCTTAAGAGGAATCAACTTATCGAGAATGCTAGTCAAAGTAGAGCTGTAGAGGTCAGCAGCTGAATCTACATCAAGGTCAGTGTTAGACGAGAGTGGAGACAGTCGAACCTGTTGAGCAAACTCTGTTCTATCCAAGAGTTTCCAGCGTCTACTAGAAGTTATAATTAATGTGGATCGCTTACATCATATTGAAACACTCGATATTAAAAAACTATACAGAGTAATTGGAGTGCTTGAATCTAGCGACTAAATGTTGCCTTGGTGTCGTGGTGCGTGAGGAAGGTGTTCCTGAAGGTGAGCAGGGCTCCTTCGAGACGGATCGGCTTGTCCTCTGCCATGGCACACAACCTCACACTCACCACCCAGCCTGCAAAAGCCGTTCTACAAGGTTATAGACAATTAAAACAATGTTAATTGAATGGCTAAGTCGTGGCTGTGGTACTCTGTAGTCTAGCACCTGTGGAGTAAGTGATGAAGAGTTCTCCACAATGGGTGCCGCAGTTCATGGGATGGTAGACGATGGTGATGGGCGTGGTGTGGTTGACAGGCAGACAACCCAAAGCAGGCTTCACTGAGAAGGGTCTGGATGGTGGTTATTAGAGAAGCTTTGTCGATCCCTTTGTTACAAGAAGATCAATTCCTTTAAAGGTAAGACTCCTTTCTCTGGTGAAACATTTTAAATATGGGAGTCAGGTTTCGGGATTCTATTTAAACTCGAAATTCCCATTCGTTTGAGCGGAAGGTCTCACGGCGTGGCGTGCAGGCTGAAGTTGGCAGGGCAGTTGCCGACGTTCCTGACCAGCATGTTCTTCTCGCTAGCGTAGTTGACTGCACACAAGCCGAAGTCGACCAGCTCCTTGAAGTCCAGGATTGGTCGCAAGCCAAAGCACCTGTGGAGGTTTTGTTGCTTGGCTACTAGAGGTCGGACATGGACGATTTTTCATTCCCGGTCCCGTCCCGTTCCCGAAATTTGTTTTCCCGTCCCGTCCCGTTCTCGATGGGACATCAGAATTTTGATTCCCGTCCCGTCCCGTTCCCGAAATTTGTTTTCCCGTCCCGTCCCGTTCCCGATGGGACATCAGAATTTTGATTCCCGTCCCGTCCCGTTCCCGCAACTCGATTCACGGTCCCGACCCGTTCCCGAAACTTTTTTGTTTTTTTATTCATTTTCGCTGCCGTTTTCACTGGTCCCAAACTTGCTAGTTCTAACATTTCTTACAATTTATTATTTGAAAGTCAGAGAATATTTCTTTTAATAAAATAAATAAAACACGATTTAAATTTCAAATATTTATTGAAATGAAAGTATTGAAGTTAGTCATTGTTTTTGAGTAATTCAATCAAGTCTTTATTGCTTTTCACACGGGTTAAACCGTTAAGAGTTTCAGCTTTCAAATGAGAGGATTTTGGGTCTGAAGTTAAACGACCACATATTAAAAAATTCCGTTCACAGGGAATATAACTTGCAGATATACTAAACAAAATTTTGGCTACTTCTTGTTGTATTTTAAAATTGCTCATTTTACTCCAATAAAATAAAACATCTTTATAATCTTCGATTTTTTTGGGACGTAATTGTGAATATTTGTACAATTCATCCTCTTCTGAATTTTTTTCTTCGTTCATTATTATTAATTCTTCAATAATGATAGAAATATGTTTTTTGACAACATTCTTATTCTCCACAACTGCAAATATAAAATCATTCGTATAATTTGTTAGTATTATAATTTTATTATAATTTTTTCGTTATAAAAACAAACATAATAGGTCTAAATAACCATCATTTGTTTTTTTTCTCAACGGCACTGCAGCTTGGTCTGGCTGTACAAAATAGATTTAAATTTTCTCTAATGAAAGTCTTGGTATTTATTTCTTTTCTATCCCAAACTTTTTTTCTATTATTCTTTCATACTGTGGATGCAACAGACATGCTGTCATATGAATGAGATCAATGGCATCTTTTCTTTTGTCGAAATGATCAACTGAACAATCATTTGGAAATTAATCATTCAAATTCAAAGTATTAATTTATAAAATTAAAATAATATAACTGACCATTTTGATTTCATCTGAAAAGTTTTCATCATCACCCATTTGTTCTAATCTCCCTAATCTTTGGACTCACCATAACAACTTCAAATGTAGTGTTGGAGATTTCGACATTGGCAATGGTGGCTTCGTTACACATTTCTATTGCATTTAATACTTATTTTAAGTACGGAGTATCGATGAAATAAAGATTTTCATACTTAGAAGTTTGCTGAAAAATCATTGTTAAAAAATCCAATCCCAATAACTGTCATTCCCGTTTTTCCCGTTCCCGATTTAAAAGTTGATTCCCGTTCCCGTCTTTTCCCGTTCCCGATTTGAAAGTTGATTCCCGTTCCCGTTCCCGTCCCGAAAACCTATTCCCGGTTCCCGACTTTTCCCGTCCCGAAATTAATTTTCATTCCCGTTCCCGCGGGAGTCCCGCGGGTACCCGCGGGTACCCGGTCAGATCGGGTACCCGGTCCGACCTCTATTGGCTACTCTTTAAAATCACTACTATGATGATGATGGTGATGATGATGATGATGATGATGATGATGATGATGATGATGATGATGATGATGTTGATGATGATGATGATGATGATGATGATGATGATGATGATGATGTGAAGATGATGATGATGATGATGATGATGTGAAGATGATGATGATGATGATGATGATAATGATTATGAGGAATATGACTGTGTAAAGAGATTTCAATGAAGACTTGTTTGAGGGTTCGAATGAAATGAACCTGATGTCGATGAAGAACTCTTCGTTTTCTGTTTTGCAGTGCAGTCGATGGTCGTAGTCCTGCCGTATTTGAGAATATTGTATTCTAAAAACATCATCATACTGGCATGGAGTCCTTAATTGAAGGTCAGTTGGAGTGACTTAAAGTGCTTCCTCAATAACAGACTCGCACCTTGCACTCTTGCGGGGTGAAGACGACCTTGAAGTCTGCACTGAGTCCTGGTCCGACCTTGCAGTGGTCGGAGAGAGAGACCAGTCGGAAGAAGGAAGACTCCTGCATCGAAACCTTCACCCATCGCGACACCTGCAGTGCGCCAGCGCAGTAAACGGAGGTTTTAAGAAAACGTTTAGACTAGAGCTGTTCTACGATTAAAAATTTTAATCGCCCTTAATCGTTCGATTAATAATTTTAATCGTGCGTTAATCGTATTTTAGCGAAATGTTTTTAGCATATTTGACATTAGTATAAGTAAGTAGTTAAAAAAAAAATTTTTTAATGTAATTTAAAAAATTTTCGAGTTTTTTTATAAAAGAAATTTACATCCTAAAATCCATATATGATAGAAAATGCACTTTTCCCACATCTTTTTTGAGCCAGTTACTTCAAGCAAACAAGTTTTTAAATATTAGTTCGATCTAAAGAGGCTCTTTTCTTGCTAACTATGTGTCCTGACAAGCTGAATAGACGTTCACATGGAACTGTACTTGCAAGAGATGACAAATACTTTCTTGCCAGTTTTGCAAGAGCCGGAATGCCCCTTCGTGTTGTTGCCGCTAAACAAGAAGACAACTCTCAAAGCTCATTTCAGATTCTTTCTATAAAGTTTAATGATTAACTTAGTAATCATTGAGGTATCTTCATCTTCAGAATCTGAAGTTACATATGTTCGTAGTCTTTTGTTTGGTGAAGGCTGTATAGTTTTTGAGATTTTTTTCTTCTTATTGTTTCTTTAAATCTTTCATTAAAAAATTTAATTTCAAATCGGGGGTCTAATGATGTGGCATTTCTTGACCATTGGATATTTTGATTATTCATTGTCTGCTCCAAATTGGAAAGAAAGTTTGTGTGTGAAACGAATGACATAAACTGGATCATCTTCTGAAGTGCATATTTCTTGTGTAAGGTCACAAATTGCAAGTAAAACTATTGAACATTTCAAATATTTTTCACCTCCTAGAAGTTCTGTTGCAAATCTTCAAGAAATTAGAAGATTTTTCCCATTCGTTTTTTGACAGAAAATTAGTACTGTTTGTGTTCACTGGCTGAAAATGTAACCAAAACAGCAAAAAAATGTTCAGTTTAGATAAGTTTGAATGCATTAATTTTTTTTAATGCATAACTTTTTTTAATGCGTTAATTTTTTTTAATGCGTTAATTGTTTTAATGCGTTAATTTTTTTTAATGCGTTAATTTTTTTTAATGCGTTAATTTTTTTTAAATGCGTTACAATATTTAACAGCGTTAAAAATTTTATGGTCTTTAATTGATTTACGCGATTATCGTAAGTTAACGTAGATTAAAGAACAGCTCTAATTTAGACATAACAAAATTTTTTTAGAAGTCTAATATTAGACAACAGTTTATTTGAGAACTTATTGATTTTTATAATAAATGACGATTTGAAATGACATTCTTTCAATGTGTGACTTTACCCGGTCGATGTTTCTGAGTCCAATGAGAATGTCTACAGTTGAAAAGGCGTTGAAGTTTTTGACGATCAGAAGAGCTTGGTTTTGAAAGTACTTTTGTTCTGAGTGTTTCTGTATACAATGAAAACGAAATTTCTGAAGTGTTCATATTACTTTGAACTAGGGTTAACGAGGGATGAAGTAAATCGAATTGTTTTCAGATAACAAAAATTAAATCTTGAACCACTAATCTCACATCATTCGGAATAGAGAATATCTTGAAGTATTTTGAGACAGATGTTTCGTTACAACTATATTTCGTCTGGCTGTGAATACCAGCATCTAGGAAGTAGTTTCCAGACAAGTATTCAGACTGTGTCAAACACAACTGTAGAATTTCAAGTAAGTATTGATTTTATGAAGTTATTTAGAATATTCTATATGGAACAAGTTTTATGGAGAGAAATTAGTTTTTTTCGTTTGAAAGTTGTATTTAATGATTAAATTTTAATCAAAAAATATTTAAATTCTGTTTTAAATAAAATCTTGAAACTATATGTACCGTATCACCATAAAGAGAAAATTGTGACATATTGTAATCAAGAAGTGGAGTAATTTAACTTATCATTACATGTAAAACCGTCAGTAAGTTAGCTACTTTTGTTTCCATGGAAATTGGTTCTCTTTAGATAATGAAGTTATATATTATTACAACAACTATAAAAAAATTTATAAACAAATTTTTGTAGTTTTAAATTAAATATTCTTACTGATTTCATAAATTATTAAATTTAACACTACTATCAAATATGTCATATGACAATAATTGATGTTGAAGTCTCAATTAACTTTTTGAGTTTAAAAAGTACTTCAAAATGAGATTATATACAAATATGATTTTAAAAATTACTTCAGATTTGTATTGTGTTTAATAAAAATTTTGTTAATGCTTTTCAAAGTGTATAATATTTTTTAAATGATTCAAAGAGTTCTGTTCAGAGTTATGCTTATAGCTCTTATTTATTCTATTTTGGGTAAAAAATTATTTCAATATATAATCTTCAAAATAATCAATTTATTAAATGAGTAAATATAAATTCACAGGTTCATCAGAAGATACAATTCACAGTTTACCAAGTTAGTTTTAATCTGCATTTAATCACATTTGTCTCAAAAATCTGATTAAAAATCATTTCATAAAAAGACATATTTTATAAGACCTACTTACTTTCTTTTTGACTCATCAACTTTCCATCAAGTTGTTTCCAGTTGCGACACATACCTGGAGTTGTTTGCAGACGCAGCCGCAAACCTCACCTCTTGCATCATCAAACACTCTCGTCCTTTCACAGTCTGCAAGTCGTGCTTGCAACAGTACATGTCCTGCCAAGAAAACTATGGCATTCTCATGGAGGTTGCTGCTTTATTTGTGTTCTTCTTAAAGTACTTCAATAAAATCATGAGCAACCATGATGAAGTATTTATCTTGGGAGATTTCAACCTCTACTTCGAAAAAGCATGTGACAATGTTGATAAGATATTCAAGAAATTTTTGAACTCTCATAGTTTCCAGTCATCAGTCTACTAACCAAGTCATAGTCAAGGAAGGTGGCTTGATGTTGATGCCTCGAGTAAGATTATTCAAGTTGACTGCATTGAAACTGGTTTTTTAACCACAAACTATTGATTTGGGGTGTCAATTACCAAGGCCATTCCAGTTTATAAACAAAATTCAAGTAGATGCCGAAAAGTCTCGAGCAGAACAGTTTTTTGAAAGTTTGACTGTGTCCACCTTCTTCTAGCACTAACCTTGAGGTAGATTCAGCTGCTGACCTACCTCTATAGCTCTCAAATGTCTATCATCCTTTATGAGTTGATTCCTATTGAGAGGGAAACTATCATCAATAGTATTGACGGCAGAGTCGCTTGTTGAAGCAGTTCCTCAAGCAAACAAGTTTTTCAACATTAGTTGCATCTAAAGAGGTTCTTTTCTTGCTAATTATGTCTTCTGACAAGCTGAATAGACGTTCACATGGATCTGTACTTGCAGGAGATGACAAGTACTTTCTTAGGTTCATTCTGTGTTGATGGGAGTTGAAAAGTCTTGAGGAATGAGAAAGAAGAGTTTGGAAGAGAATGTTTGAGAGCTACTGTGAAAAACCGGGGTGGGGAAGTCATGGTGTGGGGTGTATGGCGGTCTTGAAGCTCGTTCCGGTGTATGCTACGCATTACTGAGTTAATATTATTCTTTGTTTATGATGTTTTTATCTTTTTTTTCTTTATAAATATATCAGTTGATTGTTTAACTTGTTATATAAATCATGGGCGAACCGAGTCAGCAACGACTCTCGGCTTGACCAATAATGAAAGGTATTAGGTTCAAGTGCAACCAATGCCCTAGTAACCCAAAGGCGCAAATGAAAATATGCAGTCTAAGTGGCCTGGAAGCCCGTTCGGGTTATACGCCACTATAATGCTCGTCATTATTATTATTATTATTAAATCAAATAGAGCTAAGATATTAAATGCCTGCACATCAAATGACAAGGTCTGCATGCATACATACATACATGCACACATGCACATGCATACATACATTCACACATACATACATACATACACCTGCACAGACCACCTCGAGTAACGCGCAAGAATCGTGTGCCAAAATGCTTGTGCATGAGGACTACGTGCAGATGGTGGTCAAGGTGCACGACTTCGTGAAGGACTCGTGGGAGAGCAACTACTGCTCCAGTGAGATCATCACCACTTCCCCATTATCTACAACGTCATCGTCATCATCACCACATCTCCATTATCTACAACGTCATCGTCATCATCACCACATCTCCATTATCTACAACGTCATCGTCATCATCACCACATCTCCATTATCTACAACGTCATCGTCATCATCATCACAATTATAAGCGCATACACCATCATTATATTCATCATCATCAACACCGTCACAAAGCTCACATCATCATCATCATCACCATGAGCAACATCATCATCACCATGAGCAACATCATCATCAGCAACACCACCACCACAGGCTGCTACGACAGCTTGGAGACTGGATTGTTCTCGAACAAGACGCAGGAGTTTCTGCAGAGGCTGAAGACCTTCGACGCGTGCATCTTCGATAACCTGGTCCCTCATTATTACTCCGTTACTACTTCATGATGATGATGATGATGGTGGTGGTGGTGGTGGTGGTGGTGGTGGTGGTGGTAATGGTGGTGGTGGTGATGATGGTGGTGGTGATGATGGTGGTGGTGATGATGATGGTGGTTATGATGATGATGGTAGTGGTGGTGGTGGTGAGGATTATAAAGATGATATTGATGATTTGAGCTTGGTGATGGAGATGATAATGATGATGATGATGGTGTTGATGGTGGTGGTGAATATGATTACACCTCCATCACTCACGTCACACTACGATCCTTCCATTCATCACCAAGCTCACATAAGCACTTCCAAACATACGCTACCATCTTCAACCACTTCATTCACCTCACCACCACAGGGCAACCACCTGCCTTACATCATCCCCGGCAAGCTGACTGTCAACAAGAGCATCTGCAGCACTTGCCTGCCTTCGTACAGAGGCCTCAGTGACTTCTACTCCTCCCTCGACCCCAACTTCGACGGACACTTTTGCATGGACCTCTCTGACTCAGTACCTCATCAATCATTGCTCTTGACTTTGACAAACCAGTGCTTTAAACACCACCAGCACTTTAACCAAACATCCTCAACAAGAACACCAGTAACATGATATCACCACTTGAAGCACTGAAGAACTGGCCATCCACCACACTCACCAGATGAACTTCACGTGGAGGGTGTGGCACGAAGACTTCCAATGCACGCTGCACTACAGGAGCCTTGACGTGTGTGTGGCGACGTCGGCCTTTGTGGCAGTGCTGCCGGTCATCTTCTACTTCCTCGCCAAGCTGTGCAGCAGTGACATCACCAAGATCTTCCTCAGAGGTTTCTTCTTGCTGCAGTCTCTCTCGCAATGCAATGCATGGCTGTTGAGTGTCGTCAGAGTTTCTATGTCGCATTGATGATGTTCCATTTCATATTTATTCATTTATATATGAGTAATAGATTCAACATGTATGTAAAATCTATTTAAAGCATAGAGATTATATTTGCTTTTGTTTATCTGAAAAACGAGATTTGTGAGGCTCTCATGTTGGTTTTTGAAGATATTTGTCATCCACTGAAGCCTCAAACTGTTCCTCTCCAGAAAAGCGTCTGCAGGATGCCTCCGTCAGCATCAACATCACTGCCGACCAGACGTGAACGCTCCTGTGTGTATTCCAGATCTACCTTCCTGCTATTTAAATGTTTCATTTTTCATTTATGTCTTTGAAACCTCCTCTATCAAACGTACTTTAGTCAGCCGTAATACTTATGCCTACAGTCGCCTTTCGTTTGCCGGTCTTAGTTGCGAGTTAGCATGACGCCTTCCAATCGAATCATCTTCAACGCAATCGAGCATTTTAATCATCTTAATTGATTTTCTGAACTGTGATTTCGTTTTCTGTTTTCATCATGCCTCTTTTTTACTGTCTTTAATAAACACCACTAACCCCATTTTATGAGCCAAAATGTAAAATGCAAGGAAGAAATACTTTAGGCGTGTGTTAAAACAATTGAAAAGCGTCCTTAAAACATACAATTTATTGAATTCTTCAGTAATGATTGAAGTCTCAAGAGTCTGAAACGGACACGAGACTTTGAAAGTGGTTTTAAGAAAGATACAATTCCACCAATCTCCTTTTGAGCCAATTCAAATAAGCGAGTTGTGGCTTTTCAAGACTTCCATCCAGTCGCTTGGTTCCTCCACATCGACTCCTTACTCGACCAGGTCAACATCTCTGTCACATTCCATGCATGAATGTCCATTCAGGAAAAGTAACTACACTTACAATTTGTCCCGTAACATGATTAGAGAATCTCTGTTTCTTTAACAATTCGGCTTTGCTTTCTTGTTTTTCTCCCTTTTTGGCTTTCCAATTAATTGAGGATTATAAACGGCATCCGAGATTTTAATTGACAAATAAATATTTGATGAATTAATAAATCTTTAATTAAAAGGCAAAGTGAATAAAACGAAAAATAATTTCTTTTATTGGCTTGTCAAGGACACATGCTCGAATAAAAGCAACTATGTCCGTTCTTTCAGTGAAGTCTTCACATACATGTACATGGCCAAAACCACCACGACACAAGAGACACATGATGGAGGCTTAGTTGAAGGCCTCAGTTGAGGGTGCTCTGGTGCGACGATGAGGTGTCCACCCTGGTGAGCTCCCTGAGCAGCATGGTGGCGTATGAAGAGGAAGGCAACGAGAATTGCAGCTTCAGTGCATTTTGAATTCGGCATGCTGATGATGATGATGGTGGTGGTGATGATGATGATGGTGGTGCTGATGATGATGATGGTGGTGGTGGTGATGATGATGATGATGGTGGCGGTGATGATGATGATGGTGGTGGCGGTGCTGATGGTGGCAGGGATGTTGTTGGTGATGAGGATGCTGGGAGTGGTGTTGATAGTGATGTTTCTGGAGTCTCAAGTGGCATTTGGGGACTGCTCAGTGCAGTGCTGGAGGCTGGTTCTGTCGCTTGAAGATGAAGCGTTGATGATGAAAAGAATAGACATCATTGACGGAGCATTATTGTGTTATTTATTTATTTAATCCTTTTGTACCTAGCGGTTACAGCTTGAAGAAATTCATAATAAAAAAGATAAAAAACCAATGAAATGGCATACACATGCATAAAGTTTCTGCTAATTAAACCAAAACTACCTCCACAGGCAGGAATCGAAGCTGACTTGAGCAGGTCCAAGTCGGAGAAGAGCAGTTTCTGAGTGTCTTCGGTGTATTGCAGAAGTTCCCACTGCAAGGAACGAGGCTTCATTATCAACTTCCTATAGCCGCCTGCTAAAGAGTAGTCTCTGTATGTATGTATGTTGGTATGTATGTATGTATGTATGTATGTATGTATGTATGTATGTATGTATGTATGTATGTATGTATGTATGTATGTATCTATCTATCTATCTATCAGAATATTTATATAGCGCCATTTAATAAATCTCAATAGCGCTCTAAACATTAATTTCATGACAGTGAAAACAAATATGTTTTCAGCATATCATTAAACATCTTAGCCGTTAAGCCCGGCTGCCGCAATTGATTTGGCAAGCTGTTCCATACAAGAGGGCCAGACACAGAAAATTGTCTTGTCCCTATTTTTAAACGTGTGGGTGGAACAGCCAAGTAGTTCACCTCATCAGAACGCAATCGATAGGGTTGAAAAGTGTTGGTTTTCAAAGTGCACCTATCCATAAGGTATTTTGGTGCACGTCCATTTAAGCACTTATACATCAGCATGCATATCTTAAAAATAATTCGCTTATCCACTCTCAACCAATGGAGTTCCTTAAAAATAGGTGTGACGTGGTCATATTTGTATACGCCAACTACAACTTTAGCAGCACGGTTCTGAATGGACTGAAGCATACCGATCGATCTCTCAGGTAAACCCCAAAAAAGACTGTTGCAGTAGTCCAACCGAGAGTGAATGAACGCATGTACCAGACCTTGTGTGGTAGCAGTAGTTAATGACCTTCTGATTGACATTAATTTGCGCAGCTGATAAGAACATGTGCCGGTCAAATGCTTAATGTGTTCATTCATTGTAAGTTTTTTATCAAAAATAAAACCCAGATTAGTTGCTTGAGAGGATAGTTCAATATCTTCGCCATCAATAACAACATGGTCTACCTCAATCCTAGAAAGCTGCTGCCAAGTGCCTATCGGTAGTATTTTGGTTTTGCTTTGATTTAACTTCAATCGATTTGCTGACATCCATAAATCGATATTTGATAAGCATTTTACTAACTTATCAATTGAATTCTGAAATTCAAACGGGGAACAACTGACGATCAACTGTATATCATCAGCATATGAGTGACCCAAAAATCCAGAAGATTCAATAATTTTAAAAACATCTGAAGTATACAAAAGAAAAAGAATCGGACCGAGAACAGAACCCTGTGGTACACCATGTGTGATAATCTGATTTTCAGACAACTCACTTTTATAAGAAACTTGTTGTGAACGATTAAATAAATATGATTCGAACCATGAATAAACAACCCCAGTTATTCCAAAACTGCGACTATGTCGCTCCAATAGAATACTATGATCAACACAGTCAAACGCTGCACTCATGTCCAAAAATGCCAATATTGATGTCTCATTTTTATCCATAGCTGCATATAAGCTAGAAAGTACTTGTAACAAAGCAGTCTCAGTGGAATGAAACTGCCTGTACCCTGATTGGTACACAGGCAATAGACTATTGAAGGTCAAATACTCTAACAGTTCTTTAGCTACAATGCGTTCAATTAACTTTGAAATAAAAGAAAGATTTGAAACCGGTCTATAATTATTTATACTATTTATGTCTGAGCCATCTTTTTTCAATAGTGGAACAACTAGCGCATGTTTACATAAATTAGGAAATTTACCCAAATTTAGACTAAGATTAATAAAACTTGTTAAAAATTTTGAAAACAAGTTAATATATTTTTTGAAAACAAATGTTGGTAAACAATCCAATGAACATGTTTTATTTGGCGAATCTAAAACAACTTTTATTACATAGTCTTCACTTAAGATAGAAAAACTTGACAATTTATAATTCTCCGGAATCTCAGAATCAGAAAACATCAAATTGTCATTTACATCACAATTTTCTGTGTCTTGTCTTACTCTTTCTACCTTATTGCTAAAGAAATGTAAAAACGTGTTTGCAGAAAAATCAGTCTCAGCATCAGCAAAATCCGACTCATCACACAACAGTTTATTGATAATATTCCAAAGTTGCTTTGGTTTCATTCTATTTTCATCTACAAGATTTTTCCAGTATAAGTTTCTTTTTCCTACAAGAAGGCAATTTTTCGATCTACAGGCAGTGATAAAATTGTTTTTATCAACAATTTGCAAAGTTTTCCTGTATTTTCTTTCTTTTTTGCGACAATCTCTTTTTGCCTGCCTGCATTCTCCATCAAACCATGGAGCCATTGGCTCTCGTCTACACTTGGCCATATGAAGAGGCGCAACTATATCTACAATTCTTTTAATTTCTTTGTTAAAAAGTTCAAGCAGCTCATCAACATCATTGTTTGAACATGGCTTACTTATAGGAGAATCAAGTACTAAAGAGACAAATAAATCCTCTTTCATACGTTTCCAAGATCGAACAAGCTTTTTTGCAATCCTTGGAGGTTTTACTTCAAATGGCAGACGTACCTTAATAAAACCATGGTCAGAAAAAATCCCACTTGGAAAAACTTTAATATCGGAAACAGGCAGCTCACAAGAAGTCACAATCAGATCCAGTACACCACCCAAATTATGAGTGGGCTCATTTACTCTATTAATTAAATGGAAATTTTCAAAAACATCATGTAGCATGACAGCATTCGGATGATCAGGTCTATCAACCCTAACATTAAAATCGCCAGCTAAAACAAGATGGGACGCTAAAATTGAAACATTTTCCAAAACCAAAGTGAGTTCCGTAAAAAATAAAGGAGAGACTGGTGCTGATCCAGGCCTATAAATAGCTAATACAATAAAATCACATTTATAACAAAAAAGTTTCAAAGCAACAGCCTCAAAAGTGGATATTTTAGGTAAATCCAATCGTTTACACTTGAAAACAGACTTATAATAAATAATTAAACCACCATGAAATGGATCAAGTGGTCTTAAAAAATCAACAAAATTATAACCAGGAGGCATTGCCTTCCGTACTGAAATTTCATCATGTGATCCATGCCATGTTTCCGTCAACACAAAAATATCCAACCCCTCATGTATCAATTCATAAACCTCATTATATTTAAAAACAATAGATCTTATATTCAAAAGTCCAAAATTTACAAATTTGATTTTTTCAAAATTTTTACTATTTTCCATCTCCCTACAGGACCTATTACCCGGGTAAAAAAACTACCATCACCATTTTTTACTACCTCTTTTGCCTCATCCACCAGTTTGTATGTATGTATGTATGTATGTATGTATGTATGTATGTATGTATGTATGTATGTATTCATGTATGTATATGTATGTATGTATGTATGGAGGATAGATGGAGGGATGGATGGAAAAAAGAAGATATAAATGACAATTAAGAATACCAATTAAGTTGACACATTGAAGAATAGAAAACATACAAATAAAAAAACCCTCTAACACTCAATATTTCACCATCATCATCATCACCACCTCTCCTCATCTCACCATCATCATGCCCACCACCTCTTCTCGCAATCATCACCAGCACACCTCCTCACCTGACTTTGTGCTTGAAGGACTTCATCTCGAGCCCGTCTTGCCTCAACACCTCCTCCACCCACTCCCTCACCTCGTTCTGCGGCATCATCACGTCATGCCCCACCAACGGGAGCACCACCTCCTCGATCTGCACCTCGTCTAACGTCGCTTCCGTTACCACTGCATGAGCACGTGATATACGTTTTTTAGCATTCAAAGTATTAAAAAAAATTAATTTCAACGTAAATACAAATAATTCAGGATAATTAATTTAAATATTTTAATTTGATGAGCTAATTGAGGAAGCAAGAGGGCATGGATGCAGCACAAGTGACCTTGCACTGGCTCTGAAGCCTGTCTCTGGTACAGGTCGCCAGGCAGGACTGCAAGAGCGTGCGTTCGAATCCTCTTCGAGGCAACGGTGTTCCACAGGAGACTCTGGTACGCGTGCAAGTACATCAGACGCATGCTCCTCGGAATCTGTTCGTGCATGCATGCATGAATGTAAGGTTGTGCGTACATGCATGAATGTATGGTGGTGCGTGCATGCATGAATATATGGTGGTGCGTGCATGCATGAATATATGGTGGTGCGTGCATGCATGAATGTATGGTGGTGCGTGCATGGTGGATGAACGGATGAATGCATGGTGGATGAACGGATGAATACATGGTAGATGAGCGGATGAATGCATGGTGGATGAACGGATGAATACATGGTGGATGAACGGATGAGTGCATGGTGGTTGCATGCATGGTGGATGAACACATGAATTTACGGTGGTTGTATGCATGCAGAAGCCACTTGCAGGCTGATGAAAAGGCATAGATCACTGCCAACACTACCGCTCTGAGAGTAAACACAAAACCATTACTATCCAACTTACACTACTTTTGACACTACCACCCTCACCACTACTACCACCACAAGCACCAGCTTAGTAGCAACCACCACAACCAACACCACCAGCACCACAATCAACACAAGCACCAACACAGCCAGCACTCTCACCATGGAGAGGGCAGCGACGTAGTTCCGAGGCGAGTACCTGCACAGGCCTTCGAGCAGCTTGCCCTCGACACAGCTGTAGCCCGCCAACGCCTCGATCGCCTTGTGCGCATCCCTGCTCTCACTCCACGCGCGTCTGCAGGCCGCCAGTCTGGTGTTCTCTGTGGTGTTGTGGTGGTGCATGGGATGGTGGTGGTGCATGGGATGGTGGTTGTGCATGGGAAGGTGGTTGTTGTGCATGGGATGGTGGTCGTTGTGCATAGGATGGTGGTCGTTGTGCATGGATGAGATGGTGGTGGTGCATGGAATGGTGGTGGTGCATGGGATGGTGGTCGTTGTGCATGGATGAGATGGTGGTGGTGCATGGAATGGTGGTGGTGCATGGGATGGTGGTGGTGCATGGAATGGTGGTGGTGCATGGGATGGTGGTCGTTGTGCATGGGAAGGATGAGATGGTGGTGGTGCATGGAATGGTGGTAGTGCGTGGGATGGTGGTCGTTGTGCATGGGAAGGATGAGATGGTGGTGGTGCATGGGATGGTGGTGGTGCATGGGATGGTGGTCGTTGTGCATGGAATGGTGGTGGTGCATGGGATGGTGGTGGTGCATGGGATGGTGGTGGTGCATGGGAAGGTGGTGGTGCATGGGATGGATGAGATGGTGGTTGTGCATTGGAAGGTGGTGGTTGTAGTGGTTGAGGTAATGGTGTTAATTTATTAAACTATAGTAGAACTGTGCCTTGAAGCCCGTCCGGGTTTACGCCACGTTAATAATACTCGTCGTTGTATTGTATTGTAATACAGGGTCTACTATAAGGTCGAATACGAATATTCTAATTAACTGTTTGAACGAATCGAATACAAAGTAGAGAAAAGTAATGATGCTGATTTCCAACTTAAGAATAATTATTTTAAGACACTAGAAAATGGAGTTTTATAAAAGAAGATAGCGCTTCAGAATTGGGGAGCTCAATCGCGCTTTTCTTAAATGGTCATCACGTGGCAAGTATTTTTGTTCCATCTTATGAAACTAATCGAATGATTAGTAACTTTTTGAATGAAATACGTATATATTCGGCACAACTCTTCGATGAGAGATGGAGGTGCTAGTGGGTGGGATGGCTTGATGATGTGAGGCTGCTTGGTGATGTGAGACTGCTTGGTGATGTGAGGGTTTATGCAAGCACCTTCACTCCGGGTCTTCATGATCAGGTCGATCGCTCCCAGCCAGTCGCTCTTCACTATGCACCTGATCATCATCATCATCGTCATCATCGTCATCATCATCGTCATCACCATCATTATACTATTATAAGCACCCCCTCCACACACAGTCACTATATCATCCACCCCGCCTCCCACAACCCCTCTCTACTACTCCCACCTCCTTCCACACAAGCACACACACGCACCTCCCTCCCCCCTCCTTCCACACAAGCACACGCACGCACCTCCCTCCCACCTCCTTCCACACAAGCACACACACGCACCTTCCTCCCACCTCCTTCCACACAAGCACACACACCTCCCTCCCCCCTCCTTCCACACAAGCACACACACCTCCCTCCCCCCTCCTTCCACACAAGCATACACACACACGCACCTCCCACCTCCTTCCACACAAGCACACACACACACGCACCTCCCACCTCCTTCCACACAAGCACACACACACACCTCCCTCCCACCTCCTTCCACACAAGCACACACACACACGCACCTCCCACCTCCTTCCACACAAGCACACACACACACCTCCCCCCTCCTTCCACACAAGCACACACACACACCTCCCCCCTCCTTCCACACAAGCACACACACACACGCACCTCCCACCTCCTTCCACACAAGCACACACACACACCTCCCCCCTCCTTCCACACAAGCACACACACACACGCACCTTCCACCTCCTTCCACACAAGCACACACACACACCTCCCTCCCACCTCCTTCCACACAAGCACACACACACAACTCCCTCCCACCTCCTTCCACACAAGCACACACACGCACCTCCCTCCCACCTCCTTCCACACAAGCACACACACACACCTTCCTCCCACCTCCTTCCACACAAGCACACACACACACCTCCCCCCTTCTTCCACACAAGCACACACACACACGCACCTCCCACCTCCTTCCACACAAGCACACACACACACCTCCCCCCTCCTTCCACACAAGCACACACACACACGCACCTCCCACCTCCTTCCACACAAGCACACACACACACCTCCCCCCTCCTTCCACACAAGCACACACACACACGCACCTCCCACCTCCTTCCACACAAGCACACACACACACCTCCCTCCCACCTCCTTCCACACAAGCACACACACGCACCTTCCGACCAGCGAGTTGCACACCTCGGTGCTTCCAAACCTCTGAGCACCGAAGTAGTTGACGAAGCCTCTCTGCTGCAGGCCTGCCATCGCCACTGCCACCTCCTCTCTCCTGCTAGGCACCCTCCTGTGGTGGTTGTTGTTGTTGTTGCAGTCATTGTCGTCGGGTGGGTGGTCGTCGTGGTGGTGGAAAGATGGAAGAGGGTGCTGATGGTGATGATTTTTGTATTGTTAAACAAAACTTATGCGCGTGTGTGTGTGTGTTTGTGCGTGTGTGTGGGTGAATGGGTGTGCGTGTGTGCGTGGGTGGGTGTGTGGGTGTATTCAATTGAAGAGGCTCCAGCAGCAGGAGCAGACGAGGCAGACAAGGCCACCTGAGGATGATGCTGAAGGCGTTTCCATGCAAGTCTCCGAGCTTCAGAGGCGTCTGTGTGATGCTGCAATGGAGGATGGCGTGTGCTGAGATGCAATGGAACGAATATGTCATACTGTAAAACAATTCGCAATAAATGCTCTTGAACAATATAATAAAATCAAAACTGACAAATAAAAGCGACAAAGACACCTGAAGTTTCCCAGTGTGATGTTCTTGAGGACCTTGTTCAAGTGGCAAAGTCGCTTCGGCACCACCCTGGGAGATGATGATGATGGTGTTGGTGGTGGTGATGATGATGATGTTGGTGGTGGTGGTGCTGGCGACATATCCTCGAAATATATAATCATCATCATCATCTCCGGGTTTTTATTATTCAGGCCAACTTTTCCTCTCCCGAGGGTGGGGTCTGTCTGAAATGTCTCAATCTCTTTCTCCACATAATGAGATATAGAATACTTTTAAAGAATATTTTATACTAATAGTAATAAAATACAATACTGAAAATGTAATAAATAAATTCAATGGCCTTACCTGAAAGCGGTAACGAGTTGCGACGTGACTGCCCTCTTGTCCTTGGTGCCTGCAAACGAAAATGTCGACGTCTTCACCCTCAGCAGTCTGTGTGGTGGTGGTGGTGATAATATTGATGATGATGGTGATGATGATTATGATGATGGTGATGATGATTATGATAAAATGCAAAATGAATATCGATTAAAGAAAATAAGACAGCAAATCCAACAACGACAGTAACAAAAGAGTCCAGCCTGGAGCAGATACCCAAAGGCACAAAAGTAACCCAATGGACACTGAAAGACTGGCGAGAAAGCCCATTAAGAGAGATAAATGGAGCGAGGCAAAATATTTGTGTGACTGCAAGCCGCATTTTTGGCTGATGGCGACTAACGCTCTCTCCTCTCATCGCATCTCAGAGCTAACTGCAGAGAGCACGAACAGAACAGAGGTGCTCTACACCTGGGCACCAAGCCACTGCCTCCTGCGTGGCAATGAAAAAGCGGATACAGAGACTGAAAGAATTCAACGGGAAGACCTACCAGTTTAGTTCTATCAGATCTTGGTTATGCAAGAGAGTCTCAGACCACAGGCTTGGTGTAGGCAGTTGCAGCAAGGACAGACTGAATGGCATCTACCAAGGCAGGGTCAAAGAGTCTGTAGAAGATATCTCCAAACCTGAGCAGGTTTCGCACTGAGCACCACCCAACCATCAGAGGCCACCAACACAGAATCATCTCTGCCGATTGTGCATGAGGATGAAGGGGCACATCTGAGCAGACTGACCAGTCCCGGAGATCGAAAGACTGCAGCATGGACTTAGCATAACAGCTGATCGGGATGGTACTTACCAGTACCGGAAAACGTGAACGACAACCACAACAGCTCCAAATTGCACAGCAACAACAACAACAACAAAAAGCACCTGCACAAGCTCTCAATCGCTTCCATGGTGGACTTGTTCTCCTTGTGCAGCACAAAGAGGCAGTAGTCCTTGCCGCCCATGCCCCTCTCTGTCCCGTCGTGGTCAGTTGTGGTGTGTGTTGGGTTAGGTGGTGTTGTGTATTGGGTGAGGGTTAGGGTGGTGGTAGTGTTTTGGTTGTAAGAAAATTGGAAAAAAGTGGTGAGATGGTCACGTAGCAGTATTAGGGGCTCAGAAAGATCAGAAATGTTCAGCAGCGGTAGGCTTCTGTTGAGCACTTGCCACTTGCACCACATGAGCTGGTACCACTTGTATTGTGATCAGAAACTACCCGGCTCCTCCACCGCCTTGTCACAATAATTCTGACTATTGCGTGTGGAGGGCATCTGGGTCAACCAATCGTTCAAAGAAGAACAGCATAAGAATGAGAGGAACATATTGAAGTGTCAAAGGCCAACACAGGAGCAGTGGGCAGGTGCTTTACCTGTGCAGGAAAGTAAAACTTTCTATCACTAGTCCAAAAGGAGAGCCTTAGACCCCTTCGGTTTGCCATGAGTGAGGTGAATGTCATGGTGGAGTGTTATTGTAGAGTGGTTGTGGTGACAAGGGAGACAGCTGAAAGGCGCAGCAGAAGGGAACGACCTGCCACTCACCAGTCCTCTTCTCGACTGCGTGCGAGACCCTGATGACGCTGGCGTTGGCGCCGTTGCTGACGGTGGAACTGCTCAAGTGAGGGTGCATCTGCTTGATGTACTGGTGCATCTTCGTGCGTCTGCTCTTGTCCATGCCCTGTGGTGGTTGTGGTGGAGATGAGTTTATTTGAAAATTGATGACAATTAGCTCATTCTATTTTCTATTAATAAAACTTTTTTAATTTGTTTATAATTATAAACTTTTTATTTTTTGAGGGTTTTTAATAATCATTTTTTTAATTAGTTTACTCCTATCACAATGATGATGATGATGATTCGGTTCGGTTTCGGCGCCGAAATTGTCAATTTTCTTAATTTCGGCCATTTCTCGGTTTCAGCCGAATCTAATTTTACAATTTCGGCGATTTTTCGGTTTCGGCCGAAAATAATTTTGTAATTTCGGCTCAATTTCGGTTTCGGTCTAAATGAATCTCATATTTACCGAAAAACCGAAATTTTTATTTATTTATGTAGTTTATCTGATATATCTTTAGATCCTCAATCGAACTATTAAGTTCGGATTCGATTCTCTATTAGATATCTATTAGTTATCGTGGTTGATTGATTTATAGGTGTCATCAGACTAATTATTCGAATAACATATACAAGCATCTGGAACAACAATCATGTATTTGAAATTTAAGTAAATTGGCATACGTTCAATGATGATATTTAACAAAACTTTTTTTAAGCAAATTCTATTATTTAAAACATTTGTTTAAAAAATTTTTATTGTCGAACTCGAATTATTAAGTTTGGGTTCGATTCTCAACTCTATTAGATATCTTTTAGATATCGTGGTTAATTCATTTATTGGTGAAATAAGACTAATTGTTTGAATAACATATACAAGCAAGTGGAATTCTAGATATCCATTCTTTGAAAAACACTATATATAAGTTGAAAGAACGAGAAGATTTGGCTTCGATTAATTAATTCAAAAATAAATTGTGAGAATGTCGTTGAATCCTATTTAGAAGTTTTTTTTACAAAATGTCAGTCTGACCAAAGCAAAGCCTGTCAACAACAACAAATTTTTGTTGTTGAACAACTTTTATATTTTGGCTTAAAATATACGATTGTTTGGATTTACTTATTAAACTGGCATTTTCATCTTTAAATACTATTTTTTCATATTTAATAAAAGTTGGAAAAAAATTCGGTTTTGGTCGAAAATCTGATTACAATTTCGGTTTCGGCCGAAAATTGATATTCAACTTCGGCTTAATTTCGGTTTCGGTCAAAATGGGATTTTAATTTCGGCTTCGGCCGAAATAAAAATATCTGTTTCGGCCGGTCTCTAATGATAATGATGATCCACATCCAATTGCACCTGTCTCAGACACAGTGATAGACACTTGCCTGTATAGGAATGTCCATGGACTCTGAGTGCTTGAGGTTGACTAAGACCTCCAGCTGCTCAGGAGTGATATCGCAGTCCTCCAGCTGCACAGTCGACTGTTTGAGTGTCCTTTATCATGTACACAAAATGCTCTAAAATCTATGTGACCATGTCCGTTCCATCAAAGCTTTTCTCATTCCTTGCATACAAATTAAATACTAAATTTATACATGAATGATTTAAGTATAAATTAAGTTATTTAATGGTATTTAAATGAAGACTACACTCAAAGAATGAGCATAGTCACATTTAAGTTTATTCTGACAAAGGATTTTATAATAATGGTATCGAAAAAACTTTAAAGTTAGTGTTTGAACTTGCTGATTACCTCTTCTTTTGGATTTATTGTGCATTCGGTGCTGGTGAGTTTGACAACTTCGTCTTTCATGTTTATCTCATTGACCATGAAGTCTGAATAGCTAAAGACAATTAATAAATTTGGCATAGAGTTTGTTGAATGCTTTACTGATCTTTGAAGTAACTTTAATTATTAAAGTTTAATAATTAAACTATCATGATACAATGTGAGTGTTAAATATTTTTAGAAAAAGGTGAAGATAGGCCTGATTAAACTTCAAAATTAAAATTAATTAATAAAAGTGTTAATACTTAATTAATAAATTTTAATTTAAGGTGCATCTTTAGAATCTGTGGGCAGATAGGTCAAAAATGGCGAACCGGTATTTTATGATCCCTTCAATTGGAGGATTGTCAGACAAATATTCCGTTATTCCAGCTTTAAGTTCCATTGTGACTTTAAAAGTATAAAACTAAATTTATATAGCAAAGTAAACTAATGCGGGTTATAATAAAATATTATCACTTGGCATAGATCTTTAAACCAAGTATATTTAACGTTTTAATATGAATATTTATTCAATGCTCTTGTTGGAATAATTTTTACAATTATTATTAAAATGTAAAAAAAATTTAATATTTTTAAAAAAGTAGTTGACTGACAAGTCATCATATTTATAAAATAAACTTGCATTCCAGTAACAAGTGCCGATTGAAAAGTTTAAAATTTAAACTTAAAATCTTGTTTACTAAACATTTATAACTTAGGTTAAAGTTGTAATATTTCATAATGTTGTCGACAAACTTTAAAGATATAGAAAGTGGTGTGATTTTTGAAAAATATTCAATCAAGGAAATTCTGGAAATAGAAAAAAAATTAAGGTAAGTTTTATGATTAAAGTAAAAATGTTATATATTTCAAATGTTGATATTCAAGTTTTTATATTTGTATATTCTAAAAATTGAAAAAGTATGAACTATAAATGTATAATTAAGGAAAGAAATTGAAAAAAAGAAAGAAGATTTGAGACAGATGGTTGGGTGAGTGATAAATTTATTAGAAATAGCTTTAACTTTTCAATTCTTAAAAATCTAAAAACAATCTTTGTGGGAGGTAAAGATCTTGAGATTCACTATTATTGGTTCAGGCAAAGATATAGAGAGTTGATAGAGGCAGCTGAAACCATCACAGACATGAAGAACGGAGTTGGAAAGGTCTCTGCCCCTTCTTCATCATTCATTCCATTATAACTTAGTTCAATCATCAACATCACCCCCATCTTCATTCTGAGCGGGTTGGCTTAGATGGTAAGTCGTTAGACCTGCAACTTAAAGGTCGCCAGTTCAAATCCCTGTACAGCCAACCGTGAGCTATCATATACCTAGTGTATATGATGCGGTGTTTCACGACTTATGTCGTGTGAGTGGCGCTTCAGTTGCGTGCCCGGGCGCTATAAAAAACTGACATTTATTTATTTATTTTATTATCATCACCATCTCAGGTACTCGCTTCAATAGACAATCTGGAGCATCTATTGAAGGATCTCAACTCATCAACCAGCAACATCCCTCTCACTCGCACCTCCAAGACAAAGCAAGGGTGAGCTATAATTTGATTTTATTCCATTTGATTCAGTTGAATTTATTTTAATTTCTTAATACATCATAGCTGTACTTTCAAGTCCTAATAGAGCAGCAAATGCCTTATTGGATTGTTGAATGCTGCTGCACGTGACACCAACAGGCAGGTCTGCAGGGCAGTGGCAGGGCACGAGGAGGCGCTGTGTGTGAGGAGCTTGCTGCAGAGCACCAACAAGGTACTCGAGGCATCACTGCCAATGCATTCAAAATTTCATCTTCTAAAGCTACTTTTTTTGTGAACGAATGTGTAACAACTCTCAGCTTGACCAATGGTTAATGGTCCTAGGTTATAGTGCAATCGATGCCCTAGTGGTCTGGAAACTTAATAATAATAATAATGCTCATTATTTTTATTCTTTTTATTTTGAATCCGATTGATTCATTGGCACCTTCACTCACATTGCAAGGTGTGGAGGAAGCTGGACAAGGGAGAAGTGCTCAACAGCTGTCGCCTGCTGCTCTTCTCCAACCATCTTCTCACACACCTCACTCACTCCTCCTCCATCCGACCTTCATCCCTCAATCCCTCCTCAACCTTCCATCCATCCATCCTCTCTCCCCTCCTCGCGAAGCAGGCAAACAGCCTCACTGCCCTCAAGGAGATCATCATCAGGAACGCCATGGAGGGCATAGGCGTCGTCAATGAGGGCAGGAGGAAGGGCTTGAAGAAGGATGGAGGAGGGGAAGGGAGGAAGAATGGAGGAGTGGGAGGGAGGAGGAAGGGAGGGATGAGAAGGAGGGGAGTGGAGGTATGTGGCATAGCTGAGAGGCTCGCCTCGTTGCTGCTGTTGCAGGACTCGACCATCTCTGACGTCATCGACCTCCTCCTCGCCTCCCGGAATGTGCGCTCATCCTTGCAGCCTTCAATTCACTGACTTTCTCATTTTAAAATTCTGAAAATTTTTGCCTTTAAGGTTCTCTTTCCAATCTATTTGTCTTCACTTTTCTATCCACAATCAACCCTCCCAGCAACCCTCTCATCAACCTCCCCACAGAGGCATCTCGACAGCATCTACAGCAGTCTCCAACACAACGTCAAGTCGACCCTCCATGACGTCATCATCATCATGACCACCACCTTGCAGCAACTGCACTGCCTCTTCTGCCACTCCTCCTCCTCCTCCTCTACTACTACTACCACTACTACTACTACTACTGCTGGTAGTTGTGAACAAGGTGTTGTTACCGTTTGCATTGAAGTATGTGTGCTTTTTATGGGCAATTGAACTTCAGTACTTGCCTTTTAGTTTCAAGTTTTCATTTTATTCAGCACTCTTTTTGTAATTCATTAAATAATTATTCTTCACGATAGTAATCCACCACCAGGCGATGAGGGACTCCTGATGATGATGCTGAAGGAGGTGCTTGCTAAGGACAACATCGGTTGGTGCTCTCCCACGTGACCACTTTATATACTTGCATACTCACCAGAAGTTTACTTGCTTTTCTATATGTTACAACTTAACTTGATTATTTATGTGAGTTGTTTTCGAAACGTTTCAAACGTCTCCTGATGCACCACCACCACCACCACCACCACCATTACCACGACAGACCTGCTTGAGAGTGGAGAGGTCTTGTCAGACAAGGACTGCCTCAAACTCCCTTCAGAACTGCTAAGTCCTTCACCTTCTCTTTCCATTCACTCTTCAGTCCTTTATTTGAGAACGCATCTTGCTAGATCGAAGCTTTTATGCCAGCCATTTTCGCCATGTAAAATAAAAGTTTCAAGTCACTGAGATTATGCCACGATTAATGAAAATTTACAAATATTTTCTAATTATAACTAATTTCTGGCCTAAATTCGGTAGAACGCCATGTCTGAAGCAATCAAATCAGGGTGCGGCATGTGGTGTTTTGCGGTGTTTCGACGTGTTTGAAGGGGCCAAAAATCTTACAAATTTTATAGGCAACTTTTCAAAATTAGCGCATTTAGAAAATTGTAGCCCATGATAATAATAATAATAATCGCAGGATATAATGATATTCGCAGTGAAAAAGTGAATATAATATTATTGAAAGTTCAATTCTTAATTGAAATTATAATTAGTTGAATATTAATTAGGTATTCTAGTGTGAGTTGCACTATCAGAAAGAAACCACTGCTGCACCACATTGCAATACGCATGCCCTCACCTTCTACTCCACTCGTTCATTTTCTTTTACTCACTCACCCATCTCTCCCACTTCCACCACTCACCCACCCACCTTTGCCACCTGGACCACTCACTCACCCACCCATCCCACCTCCACCACTCACCTACCCACCCACCCCTCTCACCTGCACTGACGAACACAGAGCACCGGGCGAGTAGCACACACGAACTGCTTCCTGTGGACGAGGCGTCCCTCAAGAGAAAGTGCCTCCTCTTCGTTCAGAGGTTGCATCCTGTCACTCCCCTGTCACTCCCCTGTCACTCTTCTGTCACTCCCCTGTCACTTCCCTGTCACTCCCCTGTCACTCCCCTGTCACTCTCCTGTCACTCTCCTGTCACTCTCCTGTCACTCTCCTGTCACTCTTCTGTCACTCCCCTGTCACTCTCCTGTCACTCTCCTGTCACTCCCCTGTCACTCTCCTGTCACTCCCCTGTCACTCTTCTGTCACTCCCCTGTCACTCCCCTGTCACTCCCCTGTCACTCCCCTGTCACTCCCCTGTCACTCTCCTGTCACTCTCCTGTCACTCTTCTGTCACTCTCCTGTCACTCCCCTGTCACTCCCCTGTCACTCCCCTGTCACTCTCCTGTCACTCTCCTGTCACTCCCCTGTCACTCCCCTGTCACTCCCCTGTCACTCCCCTGTCACTCCCCTGTCACTCTCCTGTCACTCCCCTGTCACTCCCCTGTCACTCCCCTGTCACTCCCCTGTCACTCCCCTGTCACTCCCCTGTCACTCCCTTGTCACTCTCTTGTCACTCTCCTGTCACTCCCCTGTCACTCCCCTGTCACTCCCCTGTCACTCTCTTGTCACTCCATGCGGATGCTCGATTAATTAAGAATTCGTGCATTTGTCGCACTTGAGTGTAACGTTTGGTTTGCTCATTCAACTGCACACCCACTCTAACTAACAACTACACTACAACTAAACAACCTTTCTCACAACCAACTAATCAACTACTTCAACTAACCACACAGGCACACAACTAACCACAGAAGCAACCACACAAGCACACAACCAACCACACAACCAAGCACACACAACCACACACACAAGCACACAACCAACCACACAAGCAAGCGCACAAACACCAACCACTCCAACGAACGACAGTTGGCGCACGAAGTTGAGCAGCCACTTGGACGGCCTGCTGGAGCACATCTCGTCGCTGCACTACCTCTCCTCCCTCAAGAGCCACCTGTGTGTCTCCATCAAACAGGTCTGTCCTCATTCCCTCTTGTTCCTCCTGCTAATGATTATGATGATGATCATTTTGATGGTGTTGATGATGATGACGATGATCATTTTGATTGTTGATGATGATGACGATGATCATTTTGATGGTGGGGATGATGACGATCATGATCATGAGCTGGTGATGATGATGATGAGGGTGCTCAGTGTATTTTGAAAGATTAATTTGCAGTAGTTGGATTTCCCCATTTTTTATTTTATTTAGTAATCTTAGTTTTTGTGTTAGTGGTGTTGAAACGCTGAGCTTCTGTACTTTAAATACAGTGCGATACAATACAATGCGATAGACTTCGATACAGGGCAATAGAATGTATGCATATTAATCACTTTAAAGAGCACCCTCTCGTGTGATTGGTCGAGAGTGTGTGCTGACGTCATGGGCGAGGAGCTGCACGTCTGGAAGCAGTGTCTGAGAAGTCACTTTGTGTACAAACTTAAGGTTGTGAGAATGAATTAATGATCATAATATTAATCATCTAAATATTAATAACTGTATTATTAGTATTATTAGTATTAGTATTATTAGTAGTAGTATTAGTATTATTATTAGTAGTAATAGTAGTAGTCATGGTAGTAGTAGTAGTATCAAAACTAGAAGTAATAGTATGTTATTATACTTATCATCTTGTTACTTTTTTAAATACTTTAGCACAAACACCACGAACGGCAGGAGCTGCTGGAGAGAGAGATGGAGGAGACGATGGTGCAGGTTAGGGGGGCGGTGGAGGCGATGCTGGAGCAGGAAGCCTGCAACAAGTCAGTGGTGCTGTGGTGGGGATGCTGTCCTGAGGGGCTTTGGTGCTGATTGGCTGATTGGGAGAGCATCGTGGGAGCAGATGGAGTGGTGGTGAGGTGGACATGCATTCGTAAAATTGTGTTTCGGTGATGATGATGATGTGTAATGATGTTATGACGATGATGATGTGGTGATGTTGTGATGAATTTGAAAAGTCATTGATGAGTTAGGACTCCTTCCCACACTTCATTCTCTCGCTCGCATCTCCCGCTACATGATCTCACCGGCACGCAAAGCACTCAAGCCGACAACTGTTTCATCGTTGTATGGCAACAATGAGCAACATAAAGATGCGGTGTTTGCGACTAATGCATTGAGAGATGAGTACGTCGTGTGAAGTGGCGTCTCTGGCGCATAAGAACCATGGTTCTCAGAACCATTGTAACATGGCCTGCGTCTGTCAGGCTGTGAACGATGTAGACCCAAAAAAAACCTCAAACCTTCACGACCACAGATTCGAAACAGACCTGGCCTCGTTCACCTGGCAGACAGGTCTCTTCTCCCTGCCGTCAAGCACCTCCTGCCAAAGTGGTGGTGACCTGTGGATGAAGGCCAGAGGTCACACGGCCAGAGTTCAAAGGTGAGTTATCATGATTATGATGATAAAAGTGATGCTGATGATGATGATTGAGAGAAGGATTTTATGGTTTTGTATAACTTTTTTTTACATTTGTTTATTAAACCCACGTTTACTATTGCTATGTAATGTTTTTTCAAAATCGCCATTCGGACAAATTTGTTTGTCAAAAAAGTTCCAACAAATACCACAACACCCACCCTCAACAACAACTACCAATCAACCACCACAACAACTACCACAACACCCACCCCTCAACAACAACTACCAATCAACCACCACAACAACCACCCCTCAACAACAACCACCCCTCAACAACAACCACCCCTCAACAACAACCACCCCTCAACAACAACCACCCCTCAACAACAACCACCCCTCAACAACACCCACCTCTCAAAAACAACCACCACAACAACCACCCCTCAACAACACCCACCACAACAACCACCCTCAACAACACCCACCACAACAACCACCCCTCAACAACAACCACCCTTCAACAACAACCACCTCTCAACAACAACCACCCCTCAACAACAACCACCCCTCAACAACAACCACCCCTCAACAACAACCACCCCTCAACAACAACCACCACAACAACCACCCCTCAACAGCCTCTGCACCAGCCTGGACCAGCGCCTCAACAAGATGTTGCAAGACGTCCTCAAGTACGTCATCAGTGACGTCACATGCGGTGCTGATGATGATGCTGATGAGCGACTAGATGGCAGTGATGATGATGATGATGAAGATGAACAAGATAACAATGATGACGAAGACAAAGCAGATTGTGATGATGATAGTGATGTTGATATAAGCTTAAAAAGTAAAAAAAATTTCAGCAAAGATGAAACCAGCAATATTAGGGGTAGTGGTAATGATAGCTTTGGTGCTGATGATGATGACGAGATGTACAGTGATAGGTTAGCAGTGGAAGAAATGATGCAACAAGTCTGTTTGAACTTTGTTCAAAGGTTTGTGTGTGTGTGTGTGTGTGTGTGTGTGTGTGTGTGTGTGTGTGTGTGTGTGTGTGTGTGTGTGTGTGTGTGTGTGTGTGTGTGTGTGTGTGTGTGTGTGTGTGTGTGTGTGTGTGTGTGTGTGTGTGTGTGTGTGTGTGTATGTGTGTGTGTGTGTGTGTGTGTGTGTGTGTGTGTGTGTGTGTGTGTGGGTGTGTGTGGGTGTGTGTGGTTATTGGAGTTGTTAACCTTGATTTTATAATTATCACTAATGCTCCTCTAATCATTTTTATAGGCCTTGGGCCATCATCATCATCACCATCATCATCATCATCACCACTTCAGCTTCCTCGCTTACCTTGACGACAAAGCACGATCGACGCAGGCAGTCTCACACGACATGGACCGGTGAGCCCCCGTCGTTGCTGTATCATTATCACCACCGTCATTGCTACTGCAATCATCATCATCACATTTATTACTTTTATCATTCCACCATCATCATCATCATTGTCATCACCATCATCACCATCATCACCATCATCATCATCACCATCATCATCATCACCACTATCATCATCATCATCATCACCTCCACGACAGCATGCTAATGTTAGCAAGAGTGGCGAGGGGTGTGGTGGAGTTGAGTCCTTCACTGAAGACTTGCTTCTCCAGCCAACCTTTGTGCGTCCTTGTGTTGTTATTGTGAGGTTGTTGTGTGGGTGTTGTTGTGTGGTGTGTTGTTATTGTGAGGTTGTTGTGTGCGTCCTCGTGTTATTGTGAGGTTGTTGTGTGGGTGTTGTTATTGTGAGGTTGTTGTGTGGGTGTTGTTATTGTGAGGTTGTTGTGTGCGTCCTCGTGTTATTGTGAGGTTGTTGTGTGGGTGTTGTTATTGTGAGGTTGTTGTGTGGGTGTTGTTATTGTGAGGTTGTTGTGTGGGTGTTGTTATTGCGAGGTTGTTGTGTGGGTGTTGTTATTGTGAGGTTCTTGTGTGAGTGTTGTTATTGTGAGGTTCTTGTGTGGGTGTGAGTGTTGTTATTGTGAGGTTCTTGTGTGCGTGTCGTTGTGTGGGGTGTTTTTATTGTGAGGTTGTTGTGTGGGTGTTGTTTTTGTGAGGCTGTTGTGTGGTGTGGGTGTGGGTGTTACTGTGTGTGTGTTGTTGTGTGGGTGGGTGTTGTTGTATGTGTGGGTATTTTTGTGGGGGTGGGGTTTTGTCATGGCAACTGTTTTCCCGGGAGGAGGTAGCGTCGAAAGTGACGACTGACTTCTAGAAGGAATCATTAAGAGCGCATACATTACAAACAACTACTCCAGGCTGATGCAGCAGCAACAACAAGAAAAATGCAAAGATACAAAAGCAAGAATGTCGATCAGAACTCAACAACTTCAACAACAACCTCAACTACTTCAACAGGACAACAACACCAAATGGAAGGGTGTTGTTGCGCTCTTTGACAAGTTCTCCCACCGAGTCTACACGTGAGTGGTGCCATCTTCGAGGTTTGCTCTGGATCGATAATTGTTGTTGTCGCAGTATCAGCCACACCACCCACCACTGCTACCACCTCCACCACCATCACTAAGCCACTCCTTCCACCTCCACTCCTCCCACCTCCACTCCTCCCACCTCCACTCCTCCCACCTCCACTGCTACCACCTCCACTGCTACCACCTCCACTCCTCCCACCTCCACTCCTCCCACCTCCACTGCTACCATCACCACTGCTACCACTTCCACTCCTCCCACCTCCACTGCTACCACCTCCACTCCTCCCACCTCCACTCCTACTACCTCCACTGCTACCATCACCACTGCTACCACCACCAGCACCTGCTCAGAGCACCTCTGCAGGCAGCTTCACAGACAACTCTCAGACGAACTGATGCATCGCTCGCACAACCTCCTTGCCTCCTTCGTCGACACTGCCACCGTACAATCCTCTCTTTCTCCCTTTCTCTCTTTTTTCTTCCCTCTCTCTCTTCCTCTTTCCCTCCCTCTATCTCTCTCTCCCTTTCTCCCTCCCTTTCTCTCTCTCCCATGCCTTAACGCTCATTCATTCACCTAACTAATACATTATTATATATTTATTTTTTTAAATCTTTTTTCTTTTCTTCAAATGTTTTAACCATTAGTTATTTAAAAAGCTGATTTGCATATTCAATTATTTATATGTGATTGCTTATCACTACGTCAGCAATGGGAGACGAGGCAGATCGAGGAGGAGAATGAGGAAGGGGGCGTGGTTCAGTCGTCCATCAAGCTGCCAGTGCAGGTCTTGATGATGATCGTGATGCAGCAATGATTTTTCGTAGGCAGGCTTGTGGAGCCGAAGAGCCGCTAGTCTTTGCAAGAGCCAGAGCCGTAGCTAAACTCTAAAAATATGAAGGCTCCGACTCTCAATTTTTTTAACTAAAACAGAAGTTTTTTATAAATCTACAATGGAACCAAAAAAAGGGTTTAAAATATAAAACTATGTAACCAAATACATTTTGGGACTTAAATTCATTCTATTTATTTAAAAGTAACAAATTTACATTGAAAAATTACTAGAATTGTGTTTTTAATTTTGCCTAAAAAAGAAAACTGGTATTTTGAAATTATGACATAAAATATTTCAAAACTGAAACTTTAAGTACAAGTAGAATAATATTTGCTTTTTTGTGCTTTTATTAATTAAAAAATTTGGTTGACACAGAGTAATTCAATGTTTTAAAAATATAATACATATGATTCTAAGAAGAATTGTAATCCTAATTAAAAAATAAATAACAATGCCCAAACTAATTAGAACTTAACATCTAGAATGCAACAGACAAATTTCATTCCTATAACATCTTTAACTAAGAAAGAATTCAATGAAATTATTTTCAAATTTTAATTAATCAATAATCAATCAGTTTATTATAAATTGGGAGAGGGGGGATGGCTTAGATGGTAGACGTTCGGACTTGCGACTCAAAGGTTGTCTATTTGAATACCTGACGAGCAACCGTGAACTATCATATACCTAGTGTATATGATGCGACGTATGCATTGAGAGATGTGTACGTCGTGTGGAGTGCCGCTTCTGGCGCGTAAGAACCATGGTTCTCAGAACCATTGTAACATGGTCTGCGTCTGTCAGGCTGTGAATAATAAAGAAAATAAAAAGAAAAGAAAATTGCGTATTCTTTATTTGAGTCAATGTTTTAGTTAAAATATTGCGCAAGTTGTCTCGTGTGACACTTGCTTTAGAGGGAGACGAGTCGGAGCCGTCATCTTTTAGTGAGTTGGCACCAGAGCCGAGCCGGAAAAATATGGCATTAATTTGTATAGGCACACGAATGATCATCGTCATCATTATCATCATCTTCATCGTCATCATCATCTCCACCAGGCCTCGGTTCACGTGCACAACTTCCTGTACAGCCTGTGCACAAGCATCAACCAGATGGGAGGTCACGTGCTGCCTAGGTGGTCTCATTTGTATGCAGTAATTAAAAGCCTCCAACCCATAGCAGTTACACGCCACCACATTCATCATCGTCAATATCATCATTACCACTCCACTACCACTCATCATCATCACCACCCCACCATCACTATCATTATCATCACCACCCTACCATCACTATCATTATCATCACCACCCTACCATCACTATCATCATCACCACCACTCCACCAACAGCTCGGTGCTAGCCCATCTGCTCAACAAGACACTCAAACAAGCTCTCACTGCCTATGAAGAGTTCCTTTCACTCTCATCATCATCATCAATACCGCCTCTTCCACAACAATCATCATCAACATCGCCTTCTTCCCAACAACCATCATCATCATCATCATCGCCTCTTCTACAAGAATCGTCATCAGCACGGAAACAAAAGATGTGTCAGAACCACGCCATTCAGACATGGTTCGACCTCAAGTACCTCTGCAGCGTCCTCAACGTCGACAAGGAGAAGCTCAGAAGGCGTGATGATGACGATGCTATAGGTCCTGATGATGATGACGAAGATGATGAGGTGAGTGAGTGGGTAGATGAGGGCTTGATGGTGTAGTTGAATGGGCTCATCTCTATAGTCACAATCATTGTTCTCATCATCATCGTCATCCTTATCATCATTTTAACCACTAAGTGCATTTACTTTCGCGTTAAATTAATCATTTCCTTTTGTTCTTGTTTAGTTTCTAGACTTTTTAACAGGGACGGCTATTTGTTGCAAATCTTGGGGGGTCCTACCCGGAATGAGCGGCGATTCTGGGAGGGTGTTGGGGTCACTACCGTTAAGGTGGACCCCTCACTACCAAAAATTGGGGGGTCCGGACCCCAGGACCCCCTAGGATCGCCGCCTATGCTTTTAAGGGCATTGGTGGTAAAGTAATTAAGAATAAATAAAGGCGGAACGGTTGAACGATGAGTATGTAAGGACTTTCGGCTTGGCAAATGGTTAATGGTGCTAGGTTCAAGTGCAACGGATGCCCTAGTACCCCATATGCACACTTTGTATAATTAACGAAATAGAAGCCTGTTTGGGTTCACGCCACAATAATACTACTCGTCATTAAAAACGAGAGAATTTTTCTCCACCCATCCACTTGACAGACCTTCACCCACCCACCTGACCACCAACCCACTCATCCTTCTCCACCCTGCCACGCACGCACAGACGTGCACGCACTCACGAGAGAGGCACCTGAGCAGGCAGCTGGAGGGCCTCATCGACCCCTTCGACTTGGACGTCTTCAAGCCACTCCTGCACCAGAGCCTCGACCAACTGCTGCATCGCTGCTCCGTACGTGCTGGTGGTGGGTAGCAGGAGGGTGGTGGTAGCAGGAGGGTGGTGGGGAGATGGAGGGTGGTGGGTAGATGGAGGGTGGTAGTAGCAGGAGGGTGGTGGTAGCAGGAGGGTGGTGGGTAGATGGAGGGTGGTAGTAGCAGGAGGGTGGTGGTAGCAGGAGGCTGGTGGGTGGCAGGAGGGTGGTGGGTAGATGGAGAGTGGTGTGGAAGGGGTGGAAAGTTCCATGGTGTGATGAGATCCTTGTTAAGAGAGTTTAAATAAACCAACGGTAAGTAGTCACTCACTCACCGTTCCTATGAGATGATGATGATGAAGATGATGATGGTGATGATGATGAAGATTATGTTTGCATGAGAATGGTTGGAACGTTTTTTCGTTTTAATGAAGTCACTCCACCTCACCAACCCGCCTTCCAGATGCTGTACGCGTTGGCATCATCATCATCATCATCATCCACTTCGTCCTTCTTCTCTTCGTCATCATCACTCTCATCACCAGCGTACTCATCATCATCATCATCACAAGGCCAATGCCACTTCGTCGTCCCAGTCTTTGCCACTCATGCTCGACTGCAACTCCTCCCCATCAGCCACCTCCAAGCACCATCATCATCAGCACCACTCGACGATGGTGGCGGTAATGATGATGATGCTCGTGTTGGTGGAATGACGACGCATCTCGCAGTGAGTTCAGTGTATTTGATAAGTGTGGTAGTGGTCAGAAGTTATTGCTGAAATTAAATATGTTATAATTATACTAATGATAGGTTCATCATCGTCATCATCATCATAATCATCATCATCATCATCATCATCATCATCATCATCATCATTACTCCACCAGTCGACTCAACAGTCCAGCAACAACAACTCCAAGCTACGCACCATCAACACCATGGCATCATTCTCCACAGCATCATCATCAACACCACCTCAACCCCAAAGAAACGCCTCATCATCATTTCTGGAACAAATGAGTTCACTCTTCTCATCGAATTCGGCATAGCCGTCTTCATAGTTATCACATCGTCATCATTGTGGTCACTCTTGTTACCATTCCACGTTTTATCGCCATTTGTATTTTTTCAAATTATCATTTCCATCATGGGCGTATCCAGCCCCGAGTAATAGGGGAGGGGGTAGTTTTCATTATTTTGAATTTACTAAATACATTTTTGCATCATTTAACACAAAGACAAAACTGATATGCTTATTATTTATTTAAAACGTTAAATTGTTTTTTTACATAATATAGAAAAAATATGTATTTACATAATATACAAAAAAAAATTATTCTTCAAAAAAACTTTAGAGGGTTACTGGCAAACAAATGGTTATAGGTAACTCATTGTTATTATGTTATTTATGTTATTTTGAAACATTTTATACTTATTAAAATAGGTTTCCAGTTATAAAAGAGAGGCTCCCCCTCTTGCTCCCCCCTGGATAAGCTCATGATTTCTATTAGAAACTTGTAGAGGATTAATTAGTTGTTTATTTTAAATGTTCATTATTCTTCCGCAATAAAAATCATTTTAATAGTTCACTAACCACTTCGTCACTCTTACAGTTACCATAACCACTTTTAACACATAACCACATAAGTGCTTTTAATTTCGCGTTTAATTAATCATTTTTGGGCTTTTTTTAATTAAATGTTTTCATTAAAACTCTCCAAAATCAGCAAAATATTTTAAAATCCTTTATTAAATTTAGAAAATAAATATTATTTTTTCAAAATTATACTAAAATCATTGAGTTGAACCTATTTTTGAGCCTTCAAGACCAAATCATACATACACAGTATCGCCTGTCATTTAGGAGTTTTAGGTTCTTTCAAGATAACTAAAAGTGCATGCGTAAAAGCTCGCTACACGCCATTTTGTCTTCTAATTTAAATTAAATTATTTAATTCACATTCAAATAAACTTTATTTAATAAAGCATATAAAAATTTATATTTTAAATTATGATAATTAAAATTTGAAATACAAATTGGAGAGTTAACTTTGGAATGCTTTTTTTACGCATTTTCCTGTCTAAATGCCTCTTAACTTCAGACTCTAAAGGTAGTTTTAAATAAAATATAACTTATATTTCAAATTGAATTTTAGAAATTGCTTTATATACTATAAGATCAAAATGTTATTAGCCTTTAGGACATTTCCAGTGCCATCTTTATTATTGATTAGCAATTCCTCATCGCCATCTTAATTATTAATCGTCCTATTTTCTGTGATTTCTTTTCGTAGTATCATAACCTTCATCTGAATTGGTATTCATTTCGACATTGTATTTTAAGATTTCTAAAAAAATGCTCTATATATATTATAAAGAAAATGTAAATTAATCATATTTTAATCACAATTTCAGCTCAATGAAATGGAATTTCCCGGTTCTTTTTGTCAAGAACTTGGCATTAATTGCCAAGATATAAAAAACAATAATTTTAAAAAATATAATTCACTTAGTGCTTGAATTAAATAATTTCAGCAAAAATGGAAAAACGTGTATTTGAAATCTTGGGGTCTATAAATGACAATTTTAATGTAAAAATGAATTCTGTGTTTTCCGAGATAAACTACATTGAAATAAGGAAAATAAGTTTAAAAAGCACAAAAAAATCAAAGGGTTATAAGATTTAGAAGAGTTTCTTATTTCAGAATTTGAACCTCCTGTCTCAAAATCAAAGGTGCAAAAAACGAAACTAGATAGAAAAGTTTCGCATAATTCTTCGGTATGTATTACAAGAAGTAATAAGACGCAAACTGAAAGAAAAAGTACTCTATAATAGAATTTAAACGGGTTAAATTGAATAATAAGTTAATAAATCTAAAGCAAAAACGTTTAAAAAAACTTAATTACCTTATTAAAAAGCAAACATCTTAATTCAAGCTAATTCGAGAAAGTTGTGGCCATTATTCAATAAAAATGTAAATAAAAGAAATACAAAAGCAAGAAAAAATAATAAAAAATTACTTGAAAAAAGAAAAAACTTCGATTGGGATTATTAAGTAATAAATTAACTCTTGGGAACAAAACTGTCATAAGCCTTATCCAAGAACTGGATGGAACAACAACAAAAATTGCTCAACTCCAAAGTAAACAAGATTTAAATACAATTTTAAAATAACGACCTTCCAAAAGCTAGTGCTGTAAGGAGAATAGTGGAGGAAGGTCATATAATGGCTAAATATTTTAAAGTAAATAAAATGGAAAATGCGATTTTTGAGGTTTGCAAAGAGATGGGATTAGTGGGAAAAGGGAAAAATCATTGATACTTCGATTACTTTCAACAATGGAGAAATTTTTAGCTTAGGTTTCACAAGTGTTTCTAGTCAAACCGCAGCTACAATAACAGAATTGACTAAAAAATATTTGACTCAACTGTGTGAGCTTCAGATGAGTATTCAACAGCATCCAGAAAATAACTTTGTAAAAGAAGCTTTAAAGAAAATTTCATTCTGTGACGGACAGGGCAGCTAAAGAAAAACTTGCTAACCGTACGCTGAAAAACTGGCAAATAAAAGAACTGGGAAAATCTGGGAAAGAAAAGAATTCACCAATGCAAAACTTTTTCTGCATGGCCCATGTTTTTCTTGGATTCCATAAATATGCATGTGAGGAGATCAAAGAATATGAAGTGCGTCTGGCAGAAGAAAATGGGCCATCAAGACAGAATTTTGTTCCCAGTATAAAGTTTGGGTGCAAAACCGAAACACTGGTGGGAAGAGTGGTGAGAATAACTTCAAGTACATTTGGACCATCTGGGGCTGGAAGATATGTGGAGGGCTTAATGTGCCGAAAAAGGTATCAAGTCAAAGATCGGCAATTATAAAGACGATAGGTTTAATGGCTTGTTTAAAACTGCAGCTAAAATAATATACCATCATAATGATTTCTTAGAAATACTTAATAAATCAATTAAGTTTAATAAAAGAATAAAATTAGTGGAAAAGGATCTAAAAAAATAAAACTAATTTACATGATATAATGCCTAAAAATAATTCTAATTAAAGTGACTGGTCCATTCTGGAACCTTTCAGTCTCTGGGAATGTGGCCTATCTTAACTCAAACACTCAAGTTTAAAACCTATATAAATATCTTTAAAAGTGCAAAGTTAACCCGCGTAAAATCTTCGAAGAATGGGTCAACAAGGAACATGAAAAGGGTACCTTGAGGCTCTGGGAAATTTAAATAAAGAAAACGTTATATTTACAGAAATTGTTAAGAAATTGAGCACTGGCATCCTTAAAACCATAGAAAAACAAATGAACGATTTTTTGCCAAATGGTTCATTTAATACAAAGCCTGATGCACGTGCAGTAGAAAAAACATCATTTGCACCACTAACGAATCTATCCTGCGAACATCATTTTGGGCAACTAGTCAGAGAAGGAGGCCAAATGCCAGCATCAACTACCACACATCCTCACAAATGTTACAAAGAACAATAGAACCTCTTTCCGCGTGGTTATCGGAAAAGCCAGAGCAGGAAAAAATGAAACTATGGAACTTAGCTGGGAAAAAAAGAAAGATACAAGAGCTGCAAAAAAAAACAAGAAAAAAAGTGTTTACAACAAGAACTTTTGGCTCAGATGAATTGCAAAAAGAAAAGGGTTAAGGATTTTATTTGATTTTTTTACTGTGTCTTATGTGAAAAATAAAATGTCCAAAATGTTTCAAATATCTTAAATAGAATAAACAATATTCAAATTGATCGTAGTGGCGTCGTGTACATTGGTCTTGAAACCCGTCCGGGTTTACGCCACGATAATCTCACTCGTCGTTGTATTGTATTAACGAAACTCAAAAGCACTAAAAAGTTACTTTTAATGTTTATTGTCAAAATTAGCTTTTAATTAAAGTTTTAAATGTTATGTTCTTTTTGAATTTTTATTCATAAAAAACCTACTTTGAGACATTTAGAGTCGAAAGTGTCAGAAATGCTCATTAAAAATAATAATTTATATTTTCAACATATTTAATATTCAAATTTTTTTAAAATAGTTTTTGGCAGCGAGTTGGCTTAGATGGTAAAGTCGTTGGACCTGCAACTTAAAGGTCGCCAGTTCGAATCCCTGTTCAGCCAACCGTGGGCTATCATATACTTAGTGTATTTGATGCGGTGTTTCACGACTTATGTCGTGTGAGTGGCGCCTCAGTTGCGTGCCTTGGCGCATTATAAATACGCATTATAAACAAGCAAGTATCCAAAGTTTCATCAAAATACGAGAGTTGTTACAAAAGTATAGTAAACAAGTTAGGTTCTCGAAGTCAGGTCAATTAAACGCCTATTTATTTAGACCAAACAT
>OX030955.1:11049219-11311719 GCA_943735955.1 Piscicola geometra
CTGATGATGATGCTGATGAGCGACTAGATGGCAGTGATGATGATGATGATGAAGATGAACAAGATAACAATGATGACGAAGACAAAGCAGATTGTGATGATGATAGTGATGTTGATATAAGCTTAAAAAGTAAAAAAAATTTCAGCAAAGATGAAACCAGCAATATTAGGGGTAGTGGTAATGATAGCTTTGGTGCTGATGATGATGACGAGATGTACAGTGATAGGTTAGCAGTGGAAGAAATGATGCAACAAGTCTGTTTGAACTTTGTTCAAAGGTTTGTGTGTGTGTGTGTGTGTGTGTGTGTGTGTGTGTGTGTGTGTGTGTGTGTGTGTGTGTGTGTGTGTGTGTGTGTGGGTGTGTGTGTGTGTGTGTGTGTGTGTGTGTGTGTGTGTGTGTGTGTGTGTGTGTGTGTGTGTATGTGTGTGTGTGTGTGTGTGTGTGTGTGTGTGTGTGTGTGTGTGTGTGTGTGTGTGTGTGGGTGTGTGTGGTTATTGGAGTTGTTAACCTTGATTTTATAATTATCACTAATGCTCCTCTAATCATTTTTATAGGCCTTGGGCCATCATCATCATCACCATCATCATCATCATCACCACTTCAGCTTCCTCGCTTACCTTGACGACAAAGCACGATCGACGCAGGCAGTCTCACACGACATGGACCGGTGAGCCCCCGTCGTTGCTGTATCATTATCACCACCGTCATTGCTACTGCAATCATCATCATCACATTTATTACTTTTATCATTCCACCATCATCATCATCATTGTCATCACCATCATCACCATCATCACCATCATCATCATCACCATCATCATCATCACCACTATCATCATCATCATCATCACCTCCACGACAGCATGCTAATGTTAGCAAGAGTGGCGAGGGGTGTGGTGGAGTTGAGTCCTTCACTGAAGACTTGCTTCTCCAGCCAACCTTTGTGCGTCCTTGTGTTGTTATTGTGAGGTTGTTGTGTGGGTGTTGTTGTGTGGTGTGTTGTTATTGTGAGGTTGTTGTGTGCGTCCTCGTGTTATTGTGAGGTTGTTGTGTGGGTGTTGTTATTGTGAGGTTGTTGTGTGGGTGTTGTTATTGTGAGGTTGTTGTGTGCGTCCTCGTGTTATTGTGAGGTTGTTGTGTGGGTGTTGTTATTGTGAGGTTGTTGTGTGGGTGTTGTTATTGTGAGGTTGTTGTGTGGGTGTTGTTATTGCGAGGTTGTTGTGTGGGTGTTGTTATTGTGAGGTTCTTGTGTGAGTGTTGTTATTGTGAGGTTCTTGTGTGGGTGTGAGTGTTGTTATTGTGAGGTTCTTGTGTGCGTGTCGTTGTGTGGGGTGTTTTTATTGTGAGGTTGTTGTGTGGGTGTTGTTTTTGTGAGGCTGTTGTGTGGTGTGGGTGTGGGTGTTACTGTGTGTGTGTTGTTGTGTGGGTGGGTGTTGTTGTATGTGTGGGTATTTTTGTGGGGGTGGGGTTTTGTCATGGCAACTGTTTTCCCGGGAGGAGGTAGCGTCGAAAGTGACGACTGACTTCTAGAAGGAATCATTAAGAGCGCATACATTACAAACAACTACTCCAGGCTGATGCAGCAGCAACAACAAGAAAAATGCAAAGATACAAAAGCAAGAATGTCGATCAGAACTCAACAACTTCAACAACAACCTCAACTACTTCAACAGGACAACAACACCAAATGGAAGGGTGTTGTTGCGCTCTTTGACAAGTTCTCCCACCGAGTCTACACGTGAGTGGTGCCATCTTCGAGGTTTGCTCTGGATCGATAATTGTTGTTGTCGCAGTATCAGCCACACCACCCACCACTGCTACCACCTCCACCACCATCACTAAGCCACTCCTTCCACCTCCACTCCTCCCACCTCCACTCCTCCCACCTCCACTCCTCCCACCTCCACTGCTACCACCTCCACTGCTACCACCTCCACTCCTCCCACCTCCACTCCTCCCACCTCCACTGCTACCATCACCACTGCTACCACTTCCACTCCTCCCACCTCCACTGCTACCACCTCCACTCCTCCCACCTCCACTCCTACTACCTCCACTGCTACCATCACCACTGCTACCACCACCAGCACCTGCTCAGAGCACCTCTGCAGGCAGCTTCACAGACAACTCTCAGACGAACTGATGCATCGCTCGCACAACCTCCTTGCCTCCTTCGTCGACACTGCCACCGTACAATCCTCTCTTTCTCCCTTTCTCTCTTTTTTCTTCCCTCTCTCTCTTCCTCTTTCCCTCCCTCTATCTCTCTCTCCCTTTCTCCCTCCCTTTCTCTCTCTCCCATGCCTTAACGCTCATTCATTCACCTAACTAATACATTATTATATATTTATTTTTTTAAATCTTTTTTCTTTTCTTCAAATGTTTTAACCATTAGTTATTTAAAAAGCTGATTTGCATATTCAATTATTTATATGTGATTGCTTATCACTACGTCAGCAATGGGAGACGAGGCAGATCGAGGAGGAGAATGAGGAAGGGGGCGTGGTTCAGTCGTCCATCAAGCTGCCAGTGCAGGTCTTGATGATGATCGTGATGCAGCAATGATTTTTCGTAGGCAGGCTTGTGGAGCCGAAGAGCCGCTAGTCTTTGCAAGAGCCAGAGCCGTAGCTAAACTCTAAAAATATGAAGGCTCCGACTCTCAATTTTTTTAACTAAAACAGAAGTTTTTTATAAATCTACAATGGAACCAAAAAAAGGGTTTAAAATATAAAACTATGTAACCAAATACATTTTGGGACTTAAATTCATTCTATTTATTTAAAAGTAACAAATTTACATTGAAAAATTACTAGAATTGTGTTTTTAATTTTGCCTAAAAAAGAAAACTGGTATTTTGAAATTATGACATAAAATATTTCAAAACTGAAACTTTAAGTACAAGTAGAATAATATTTGCTTTTTTGTGCTTTTATTAATTAAAAAATTTGGTTGACACAGAGTAATTCAATGTTTTAAAAATATAATACATATGATTCTAAGAAGAATTGTAATCCTAATTAAAAAATAAATAACAATGCCCAAACTAATTAGAACTTAACATCTAGAATGCAACAGACAAATTTCATTCCTATAACATCTTTAACTAAGAAAGAATTCAATGAAATTATTTTCAAATTTTAATTAATCAATAATCAATCAGTTTATTATAAATTGGGAGAGGGGGGATGGCTTAGATGGTAGACGTTCGGACTTGCGACTCAAAGGTTGTCTATTTGAATACCTGACGAGCAACCGTGAACTATCATATACCTAGTGTATATGATGCGACGTATGCATTGAGAGATGTGTACGTCGTGTGGAGTGCCGCTTCTGGCGCGTAAGAACCATGGTTCTCAGAACCATTGTAACATGGTCTGCGTCTGTCAGGCTGTGAATAATAAAGAAAATAAAAAGAAAAGAAAATTGCGTATTCTTTATTTGAGTCAATGTTTTAGTTAAAATATTGCGCAAGTTGTCTCGTGTGACACTTGCTTTAGAGGGAGACGAGTCGGAGCCGTCATCTTTTAGTGAGTTGGCACCAGAGCCGAGCCGGAAAAATATGGCATTAATTTGTATAGGCACACGAATGATCATCGTCATCATTATCATCATCTTCATCGTCATCATCATCTCCACCAGGCCTCGGTTCACGTGCACAACTTCCTGTACAGCCTGTGCACAAGCATCAACCAGATGGGAGGTCACGTGCTGCCTAGGTGGTCTCATTTGTATGCAGTAATTAAAAGCCTCCAACCCATAGCAGTTACACGCCACCACATTCATCATCGTCAATATCATCATTACCACTCCACTACCACTCATCATCATCACCACCCCACCATCACTATCATTATCATCACCACCCTACCATCACTATCATTATCATCACCACCCTACCATCACTATCATCATCACCACCACTCCACCAACAGCTCGGTGCTAGCCCATCTGCTCAACAAGACACTCAAACAAGCTCTCACTGCCTATGAAGAGTTCCTTTCACTCTCATCATCATCATCAATACCGCCTCTTCCACAACAATCATCATCAACATCGCCTTCTTCCCAACAACCATCATCATCATCATCATCGCCTCTTCTACAAGAATCGTCATCAGCACGGAAACAAAAGATGTGTCAGAACCACGCCATTCAGACATGGTTCGACCTCAAGTACCTCTGCAGCGTCCTCAACGTCGACAAGGAGAAGCTCAGAAGGCGTGATGATGACGATGCTATAGGTCCTGATGATGATGACGAAGATGATGAGGTGAGTGAGTGGGTAGATGAGGGCTTGATGGTGTAGTTGAATGGGCTCATCTCTATAGTCACAATCATTGTTCTCATCATCATCGTCATCCTTATCATCATTTTAACCACTAAGTGCATTTACTTTCGCGTTAAATTAATCATTTCCTTTTGTTCTTGTTTAGTTTCTAGACTTTTTAACAGGGACGGCTATTTGTTGCAAATCTTGGGGGGTCCTACCCGGAATGAGCGGCGATTCTGGGAGGGTGTTGGGGTCACTACCGTTAAGGTGGACCCCTCACTACCAAAAATTGGGGGGTCCGGACCCCAGGACCCCCTAGGATCGCCGCCTATGCTTTTAAGGGCATTGGTGGTAAAGTAATTAAGAATAAATAAAGGCGGAACGGTTGAACGATGAGTATGTAAGGACTTTCGGCTTGGCAAATGGTTAATGGTGCTAGGTTCAAGTGCAACGGATGCCCTAGTACCCCATATGCACACTTTGTATAATTAACGAAATAGAAGCCTGTTTGGGTTCACGCCACAATAATACTACTCGTCATTAAAAACGAGAGAATTTTTCTCCACCCATCCACTTGACAGACCTTCACCCACCCACCTGACCACCAACCCACTCATCCTTCTCCACCCTGCCACGCACGCACAGACGTGCACGCACTCACGAGAGAGGCACCTGAGCAGGCAGCTGGAGGGCCTCATCGACCCCTTCGACTTGGACGTCTTCAAGCCACTCCTGCACCAGAGCCTCGACCAACTGCTGCATCGCTGCTCCGTACGTGCTGGTGGTGGGTAGCAGGAGGGTGGTGGTAGCAGGAGGGTGGTGGGGAGATGGAGGGTGGTGGGTAGATGGAGGGTGGTAGTAGCAGGAGGGTGGTGGTAGCAGGAGGGTGGTGGGTAGATGGAGGGTGGTAGTAGCAGGAGGGTGGTGGTAGCAGGAGGCTGGTGGGTGGCAGGAGGGTGGTGGGTAGATGGAGAGTGGTGTGGAAGGGGTGGAAAGTTCCATGGTGTGATGAGATCCTTGTTAAGAGAGTTTAAATAAACCAACGGTAAGTAGTCACTCACTCACCGTTCCTATGAGATGATGATGATGAAGATGATGATGGTGATGATGATGAAGATTATGTTTGCATGAGAATGGTTGGAACGTTTTTTCGTTTTAATGAAGTCACTCCACCTCACCAACCCGCCTTCCAGATGCTGTACGCGTTGGCATCATCATCATCATCATCATCCACTTCGTCCTTCTTCTCTTCGTCATCATCACTCTCATCACCAGCGTACTCATCATCATCATCATCACAAGGCCAATGCCACTTCGTCGTCCCAGTCTTTGCCACTCATGCTCGACTGCAACTCCTCCCCATCAGCCACCTCCAAGCACCATCATCATCAGCACCACTCGACGATGGTGGCGGTAATGATGATGATGCTCGTGTTGGTGGAATGACGACGCATCTCGCAGTGAGTTCAGTGTATTTGATAAGTGTGGTAGTGGTCAGAAGTTATTGCTGAAATTAAATATGTTATAATTATACTAATGATAGGTTCATCATCGTCATCATCATCATAATCATCATCATCATCATCATCATCATCATCATCATCATCATTACTCCACCAGTCGACTCAACAGTCCAGCAACAACAACTCCAAGCTACGCACCATCAACACCATGGCATCATTCTCCACAGCATCATCATCAACACCACCTCAACCCCAAAGAAACGCCTCATCATCATTTCTGGAACAAATGAGTTCACTCTTCTCATCGAATTCGGCATAGCCGTCTTCATAGTTATCACATCGTCATCATTGTGGTCACTCTTGTTACCATTCCACGTTTTATCGCCATTTGTATTTTTTCAAATTATCATTTCCATCATGGGCGTATCCAGCCCCGAGTAATAGGGGAGGGGGTAGTTTTCATTATTTTGAATTTACTAAATACATTTTTGCATCATTTAACACAAAGACAAAACTGATATGCTTATTATTTATTTAAAACGTTAAATTGTTTTTTTACATAATATAGAAAAAATATGTATTTACATAATATACAAAAAAAAATTATTCTTCAAAAAAACTTTAGAGGGTTACTGGCAAACAAATGGTTATAGGTAACTCATTGTTATTATGTTATTTATGTTATTTTGAAACATTTTATACTTATTAAAATAGGTTTCCAGTTATAAAAGAGAGGCTCCCCCTCTTGCTCCCCCCTGGATAAGCTCATGATTTCTATTAGAAACTTGTAGAGGATTAATTAGTTGTTTATTTTAAATGTTCATTATTCTTCCGCAATAAAAATCATTTTAATAGTTCACTAACCACTTCGTCACTCTTACAGTTACCATAACCACTTTTAACACATAACCACATAAGTGCTTTTAATTTCGCGTTTAATTAATCATTTTTGGGCTTTTTTTAATTAAATGTTTTCATTAAAACTCTCCAAAATCAGCAAAATATTTTAAAATCCTTTATTAAATTTAGAAAATAAATATTATTTTTTCAAAATTATACTAAAATCATTGAGTTGAACCTATTTTTGAGCCTTCAAGACCAAATCATACATACACAGTATCGCCTGTCATTTAGGAGTTTTAGGTTCTTTCAAGATAACTAAAAGTGCATGCGTAAAAGCTCGCTACACGCCATTTTGTCTTCTAATTTAAATTAAATTATTTAATTCACATTCAAATAAACTTTATTTAATAAAGCATATAAAAATTTATATTTTAAATTATGATAATTAAAATTTGAAATACAAATTGGAGAGTTAACTTTGGAATGCTTTTTTTACGCATTTTCCTGTCTAAATGCCTCTTAACTTCAGACTCTAAAGGTAGTTTTAAATAAAATATAACTTATATTTCAAATTGAATTTTAGAAATTGCTTTATATACTATAAGATCAAAATGTTATTAGCCTTTAGGACATTTCCAGTGCCATCTTTATTATTGATTAGCAATTCCTCATCGCCATCTTAATTATTAATCGTCCTATTTTCTGTGATTTCTTTTCGTAGTATCATAACCTTCATCTGAATTGGTATTCATTTCGACATTGTATTTTAAGATTTCTAAAAAAATGCTCTATATATATTATAAAGAAAATGTAAATTAATCATATTTTAATCACAATTTCAGCTCAATGAAATGGAATTTCCCGGTTCTTTTTGTCAAGAACTTGGCATTAATTGCCAAGATATAAAAAACAATAATTTTAAAAAATATAATTCACTTAGTGCTTGAATTAAATAATTTCAGCAAAAATGGAAAAACGTGTATTTGAAATCTTGGGGTCTATAAATGACAATTTTAATGTAAAAATGAATTCTGTGTTTTCCGAGATAAACTACATTGAAATAAGGAAAATAAGTTTAAAAAGCACAAAAAAATCAAAGGGTTATAAGATTTAGAAGAGTTTCTTATTTCAGAATTTGAACCTCCTGTCTCAAAATCAAAGGTGCAAAAAACGAAACTAGATAGAAAAGTTTCGCATAATTCTTCGGTATGTATTACAAGAAGTAATAAGACGCAAACTGAAAGAAAAAGTACTCTATAATAGAATTTAAACGGGTTAAATTGAATAATAAGTTAATAAATCTAAAGCAAAAACGTTTAAAAAAACTTAATTACCTTATTAAAAAGCAAACATCTTAATTCAAGCTAATTCGAGAAAGTTGTGGCCATTATTCAATAAAAATGTAAATAAAAGAAATACAAAAGCAAGAAAAAATAATAAAAAATTACTTGAAAAAAGAAAAAACTTCGATTGGGATTATTAAGTAATAAATTAACTCTTGGGAACAAAACTGTCATAAGCCTTATCCAAGAACTGGATGGAACAACAACAAAAATTGCTCAACTCCAAAGTAAACAAGATTTAAATACAATTTTAAAATAACGACCTTCCAAAAGCTAGTGCTGTAAGGAGAATAGTGGAGGAAGGTCATATAATGGCTAAATATTTTAAAGTAAATAAAATGGAAAATGCGATTTTTGAGGTTTGCAAAGAGATGGGATTAGTGGGAAAAGGGAAAAATCATTGATACTTCGATTACTTTCAACAATGGAGAAATTTTTAGCTTAGGTTTCACAAGTGTTTCTAGTCAAACCGCAGCTACAATAACAGAATTGACTAAAAAATATTTGACTCAACTGTGTGAGCTTCAGATGAGTATTCAACAGCATCCAGAAAATAACTTTGTAAAAGAAGCTTTAAAGAAAATTTCATTCTGTGACGGACAGGGCAGCTAAAGAAAAACTTGCTAACCGTACGCTGAAAAACTGGCAAATAAAAGAACTGGGAAAATCTGGGAAAGAAAAGAATTCACCAATGCAAAACTTTTTCTGCATGGCCCATGTTTTTCTTGGATTCCATAAATATGCATGTGAGGAGATCAAAGAATATGAAGTGCGTCTGGCAGAAGAAAATGGGCCATCAAGACAGAATTTTGTTCCCAGTATAAAGTTTGGGTGCAAAACCGAAACACTGGTGGGAAGAGTGGTGAGAATAACTTCAAGTACATTTGGACCATCTGGGGCTGGAAGATATGTGGAGGGCTTAATGTGCCGAAAAAGGTATCAAGTCAAAGATCGGCAATTATAAAGACGATAGGTTTAATGGCTTGTTTAAAACTGCAGCTAAAATAATATACCATCATAATGATTTCTTAGAAATACTTAATAAATCAATTAAGTTTAATAAAAGAATAAAATTAGTGGAAAAGGATCTAAAAAAATAAAACTAATTTACATGATATAATGCCTAAAAATAATTCTAATTAAAGTGACTGGTCCATTCTGGAACCTTTCAGTCTCTGGGAATGTGGCCTATCTTAACTCAAACACTCAAGTTTAAAACCTATATAAATATCTTTAAAAGTGCAAAGTTAACCCGCGTAAAATCTTCGAAGAATGGGTCAACAAGGAACATGAAAAGGGTACCTTGAGGCTCTGGGAAATTTAAATAAAGAAAACGTTATATTTACAGAAATTGTTAAGAAATTGAGCACTGGCATCCTTAAAACCATAGAAAAACAAATGAACGATTTTTTGCCAAATGGTTCATTTAATACAAAGCCTGATGCACGTGCAGTAGAAAAAACATCATTTGCACCACTAACGAATCTATCCTGCGAACATCATTTTGGGCAACTAGTCAGAGAAGGAGGCCAAATGCCAGCATCAACTACCACACATCCTCACAAATGTTACAAAGAACAATAGAACCTCTTTCCGCGTGGTTATCGGAAAAGCCAGAGCAGGAAAAAATGAAACTATGGAACTTAGCTGGGAAAAAAAGAAAGATACAAGAGCTGCAAAAAAAAACAAGAAAAAAAGTGTTTACAACAAGAACTTTTGGCTCAGATGAATTGCAAAAAGAAAAGGGTTAAGGATTTTATTTGATTTTTTTACTGTGTCTTATGTGAAAAATAAAATGTCCAAAATGTTTCAAATATCTTAAATAGAATAAACAATATTCAAATTGATCGTAGTGGCGTCGTGTACATTGGTCTTGAAACCCGTCCGGGTTTACGCCACGATAATCTCACTCGTCGTTGTATTGTATTAACGAAACTCAAAAGCACTAAAAAGTTACTTTTAATGTTTATTGTCAAAATTAGCTTTTAATTAAAGTTTTAAATGTTATGTTCTTTTTGAATTTTTATTCATAAAAAACCTACTTTGAGACATTTAGAGTCGAAAGTGTCAGAAATGCTCATTAAAAATAATAATTTATATTTTCAACATATTTAATATTCAAATTTTTTTAAAATAGTTTTTGGCAGCGAGTTGGCTTAGATGGTAAAGTCGTTGGACCTGCAACTTAAAGGTCGCCAGTTCGAATCCCTGTTCAGCCAACCGTGGGCTATCATATACTTAGTGTATTTGATGCGGTGTTTCACGACTTATGTCGTGTGAGTGGCGCCTCAGTTGCGTGCCTTGGCGCATTATAAATACGCATTATAAACAAGCAAGTATCCAAAGTTTCATCAAAATACGAGAGTTGTTACAAAAGTATAGTAAACAAGTTAGGTTCTCGAAGTCAGGTCAATTAAACGCCTATTTATTTAGACCAAACATCCTTGTAAGGGAGACCGGAGCAAGATGGCCTGGTTAGCGAATTATGTCGTTTTTTTATTTTATTTTTAAAGATAACACATTTTTTTTCATGAACTGTTAGAGCATTCATTTGTGGCAATAAATATATAAAAATTTACTTTTAAAAATAAATTTAACTAAAGAATATTGGGAAACGAGAAGCAGTCAAATTCATAATAAATAATTGTAATTTTACTACGGCTGCTAGCCCTTTTTTGATAATTGGGGTACACCAGTACCTCCAAGGGTTATACAAAATGTAAAGGTAATTCATTAGTAATGCAACAAAAATGTCACCCACATACATTTTTTTCTTACCAATAGACTGCTGACATAATATTCAACTGTCTAAAATTCATATTTAAAAAAGGGACCAACTTAAGTATTTCAGTTAACTATTTAGTTGGCAACTGAAATATTTTACTTAAACTGTCACTTTAACTAAACTATATTTTATTAGTTAAACTATGCAGGAAACTTAAAGATAGTTAAACTATTATTTTAAAACTATTGAGTTAAACTAGTTTGAAACTATTTGCCCATCACTGCTCATTTTAAAGTAAGTTAGGAACATATACCTGCGGGGCAAGATGGACACATCTGATCTAATTAGGAAACTTTTCAATTATTTCAGGTTTTCATGGTTCGCACTCATGATCACTAGGGGCAGTTATGGCATTGAAGCCTTGAAGAATGCTGTCAATTACGTAGTTGAAGGGAAAATTTGCAAAATGAAAGCATAACTCATATATGGAATTCCTCGTAAAACTATCACAAGGCACACTAAATAATAATAATAATAATAATGAGGAGCATTATAATAGTGGCGTATAACCCGAACGGGCTTCCAGGCCACTTAGGCTGCATGTTTTCATTTGCGCCTTTGGACTACTAGGGCATTGGTTGTTTTTGAACCTAGGACCTTTCATTACTGGTCAAGCCGAGAGTCGTTACCGACTCGGCTACCCGTTCATCTAAAAGACAAGTAAAAAAGCCTGGATCATTTGGAAGATATTTGTGTCCATTAGCTGGTCCTCTCGAAACCGCTTCGGTTCAACACACAACAAAAAATCATCCAGTGTGGCAACTGTGATGAATGGGCACATGAAGATTGTACGCATGGAATCAGATTCCTATGTGGTTTTTAAAAATTTTCAGTTTTAAAAATTTCTAAAAAGATTGTGAACAAATTAAAAAAAACATTGTTAATTTTACTTTTTTTCATTGAAATATTAAAAGATTTAGTTGTATTTCCTTGTTAAATTTCTTCAAAAGATCGAAAATAAAGTTAAAGAAAAATAAATTTTAAATGTGCGTTTTGCCCCGTTTTGGATACCTTTTAGAAAATCGTTTTTAACCTATCAAATTAATTTTTAGAAAAATGTAAAAAAAGTGAACATAGCTAAGATATTGAAGTATTCAATGCGATGAATATTTTTATTGATCTCTTTGTCACTTAGAAGCAGTTTAAAGATCCCTTAACATGGCCATCTTGTCCTGCTCTCCCCAAAAGTAGTAAAATGAAGGACGTAGAGAAAAATAGAAAAGTTAAGTTTCGGTACGACATAATAGTAATGTGAATGTTGCAGCAACCACTGCACAAACCTGACTGCAGCGTCAACTGCTCTTGTTATCTGACCACTCAAATAAGAAGTGAAACTCTTGTTAACTTTCTAACAACATCTAAGCACATTTATTCCTTCGTGAGAATCAGACGGAAAAAGTCGGAAACACTCAGACAGACAAACACAACGATAAAAACAGTGTAGTGGTCGAAAGTTAAAAGGTCAGGGATAATGTAACGAATGGAAATGTGTGTAGTTACTCTTTTGTATGCAATAAGCATTGTTCAGGAGAAATGAAATTATTGTAACATTGAAAGCAATAATGGGAGTAGTAGTAGTAGTAGTAGTAGTAGTAGTAGTAGTAGTAGTAGTAGTAGTAGTAGTAGTAGTAGTAGTAGTAGTAGTAGTAGTAGTAGTAGTAGTAGTAGTAGTAGTAGTAGTAGTAGTAGTAGTAGTAGTAGTAGTAGTAGTAGTAGTAGTAGTAGTAGTAGTAGTAGTAGTAGTAGTAGTAGTAGTAGTAGTAGTAGTAGTAGTAGTAGTAGTAGTAGTAGTAGTAGTAGTAGTAGTAGTAGTAGTAGTAGTAGTAGTAGTAGTAGTAGTAGTAGTAGTAGTAGTAGTAGTAGTAGTAGTAGTAGTAGTAGTAGTAGTAGTAGTAGTAGTAGTAGTAGTAGTAGTAGTAGTAGTAGTAGTAGTAGTAGTAGTAGTAGTAGTAGTAGTAGTAGTAGTAGTAGTAGTAGTAGTAGTAGTAGTAGTAGTAGTAGTAGTAGTAGTAGTAGTAGTAGTAGTAGTAGTAGTAGTAGTAGTAACTTTTGACGATAGTTGTACAAACCATTAATGTCAAAATGGTCTGTTAGATGTTAAAACCTAAAAGCTTGCGCCCATTCGGTAGGTATGATGAAGATGAGGATGATGATGATGGTGGTGGTGGTGATGATGATGATGATGATGGTGGTGGTGAAAATGAGAAAGACGATGAATGAGCTTGAATATGATGAAGGCTCATTGACGGAGGTGTTGATAATGATGATGATGATAATGATGATGATTTTTAATTGAGAGGCCTCTCAAAGAACGATGACGATGATGGATTTAATGGCGAAAGTAAAGGTGGAAGAGAAGGAATCAACAACGATGATGATGATGCAGGTGTAAACAGTGATGATGATGATGCCGATGATGTTATCGTGGGAGATTGACCAGCTGTTTGGTGGAGTTTAATAGGAACCTTCAATTAATAGTTTAACATTTCTTTACAAATATTTATAAGATAAAAATCATAAATTAAAAAATAGTTTTATAAGAAAAATAATTAATTTAAACCCATTTATATAAAAAAAGATATAACTAATTTTAAAATATTTATATAAAATACATATCCATTATCAATTTCAAAAAAAATTCTCTGAAATGAATGCATAGTTGTTTTTGTGTGTCTAATGGAATTGAAATGTACGATGGAAAAAATAATTACAATAAATGATATATTGGTCTTGAAGCCCGTCCGGGTTGATGCCACGTTAATAACACTCGTCGTTGTAATAAAATGATATATATCAATTTCTCAATGGCCTTTTAGTCTTACAAAAACAGCAACACGCTCAAAGAATCTATCGATTTACTCCATCTTCTAATCTTTATGAATATTATTCAAGCTTTATGTTACAATGTAACATTGTTCCATCGTCCTCTATCATTAATTTCTCCCAGAGTTTGTGACACAGAAACAAGTCGTTATTAGAAGTTTTGATTCAGAGGAGCTGATTGAGGATATATTTCCAGCAGGAGAACTCAACAAGTTTGAAGTCTTCATCAACTGCTTCTTTGCTTGGACTCGATGTGACCCTATTTTGGCTAACTGACGCAGAGATCTGCGACGAGTATCACTAACTTTTTTGATATCACAGCAATTGTTAAGTCTGTGAAAGACGTGGCTGCTGCGCTTATGAGTACCTTTAATCCACCAATCTCAACAATACAATTCGAAGCATTATTTCCTTACAACAAATACTTACAAACAACAACAACAACAACAACACTGCGAGCAAGCATGGACCTGGAGGGACGGCGCAGCTGATGGAGGGACTGCTGGAGAAGGCAGCCTTGGCAGCGATGAGGGCCCTCATTGAGGAGGCGATGCCCTCCTTCACGCTGCTTGTGCTGTTGCCGTTGTTGCTGCTTGTGCTGTTGCCGTTGTTGTTGTTGTTGCTGGTGTTGTTGACGTTGCTGTTGCCATTGTTGTTGCCGTTGTTGTTGCTGGTTTTGTTGCTGTTGTTGTGGGTGTAGTTAGAAAGACTGGCAGAGGCTTGGGGAACAGGGGAACTGTTGAATGATGTATTTGTGAATTAAACCCCATGCCGTTTCTAAGGCAGCACAATCAGTAGACATGAGTCATCAGTACTACAGTTAAGCGCTACATATCGTCCTGAAAACATCATCACCTTCGTCAGCAATACGTCATCATTACGCCTTCCATTATCCGACAACCGTTATTTTTAAAACATCCTCATCATCACCATCAGCCTCATCATCACCATCATAAGTACTTGGTGAATAGTTGCGTGCCGTGGTCTGGAGGCGGGGAGCATTCCTGAACGGGCCGAGTCTTGGAGGAGTCCTTGCGCAGAACTGCAGTCGATGTATCGATGACAGTAGTAATAATAATATTGAAACTAATTAAAATAATAATAACTATTACTTTTTCTTATTATTATTAGTAAAAGACATGCAGAAAAGTAAACTTTTAAAGAGGATTAAGTGAGTTTAGAAACCGTATGCAATATAAGATATCAGAAAATCAATGTTCATGTTGAGAGTATGTTGATTAGTATGCATGAATACATAATGATTAGATTGTTGATTAGTATGCATGAATACATAATGAGTAGATTGTTGATTAGTAAGTATGAATACATAATGAGTACATTGAAAAAAGGTGAGTGGAGTGAAGGAATGATCATTCTTCAGAACGAGTCTATGCGCCCTAGAGTTGTTGTTGTTGTTGAAGTTGAAGTTGTTGTTAAAATTGTTGTTGTGTGCGGCAATAGCATTGTTGTTGTTGTTGTTAGTTGCTGCAGTCGTACTGTTACTGCTGCTGCCCGCCTCATCCACCGCAACAACGTCCTGATTACTGATGCTCGCATTCCTTTCGAAAGTGCTCCTTGCAGTGCTATTACTGTGGTCACTAACAGCCTCTTCGTTGTTGTTGTTGTTGTTGTTGTTCTTTATGTTTGTTTTCATATTCTTGAGACAAGAGTTGCTCCTTGAGTGGTGTTCTTTGTGTTTGTCACCCTGTTGGTCTGTCTCTATGACACTCTCTTCCTCCTCCTCCTCCTCTTCTTCCTCCTCTTCTTCCTTCTCTTCTTCCTCCTTTTCATCCTCATGGGGCAAGCATTCAAAAAACCCTGGGAAGAATTGGCGGAATTAATGCTATTTTTAAAACGAGTTATTTTACAATCAATTTCACCAAATCTTTTTTCTATTTTATGCATTCAATATTTTGCTTAAATATTTGATAATTATAAATATGGCTATATAATTTGCAATAGAAATTTGGCAAACGTGTGGTATGTTCAGCATCATGGGTCAGAGCTCTGACGTAATCTGCAACCAGACGAGCATACGTCGAATCGATGTTGTTGCTGCTGGTGCTTAGAGCAGTTGCAGTGGTGGTGAGTGCAGTTGGGGTGGTGAGTGAAGTTGGGGTGGTGGTGGTTGCAGTTGCAGTGGTGGTGAGTGCAGTTGGGGTAGTGGTGAAAGAAGTGAAGTTAGTAGCAGTGTAAGCTGTACTGGTTGTAGTAGTAGTAGTAGTAGTAGTAGTAGTAGTAGTAGTAGTAGTAGTATTAGTAGTAGTAGAAGTATTAGTAGCAGTAGTGGTGGTAGTAGTAGTCGCGGTAGTCGCAATTGATTTCTTGAAGTAGGCCAGTAGAGTATCCTTGGCTTGTGTGGCACTTTTGTTGCTTTTGCCGCTGGTGGCTTGAGTGGCGACGTTTTTGTTGCTGCTGCTAGTGGCCCCTCTGTTGTTGTTGTTGTTTTCGTTGGCCCCTCTGTTGTTGTTGTTGTTGTTGCTGGCCCCTCTGTCGCATGCGTCAGAGGCAGTCTGGAAGAAGTTCTTGCGAGGAAGACTGCAGCGAGCGGATGGGAAGTACGCATCAACGTCGCCAAAGAAACAACTCAGAGTGTTTCTTTTGTTGATTTTGCTTATTCTGTTGCTGCTGCTGTTGTTGCCACCACCATTTATATTATTAGTAGTAGTATTAGTAGTATTAGTGGTAGTAAAAGTAGTAGTAGTAGTAGAAGTAGTAGTATTAGTAATAGTATTAGAAGTAGTAGTAGTAGTAGTAGTAGTAGTATTAGTATAAGTATTAGTATAAGTATTAGTAGTAGTAGTAGTAGTATTGTTTTTAATATTTTTATTATTTGGTTTATTATTATTATTGCTATTGCTACACGTAGCATTGATAGTGCCAACGAAGGCTTCATTATAGAACAAGCTGGCGAAGGATGAATGAAGATCATCAGCATCACCGTCCTCCTCATCAACACTATCATCACCACCATCGCCTTCATCCTCATCTCCTGCATCATCCCCACCACCTTCTTCATCATCATCATCACTTTCTACACTATAGTCAGCAGACCTAGTTGTGTGTGGGTGTGTGTGTGGGTGTGTGTGTGGGTGTGTGTGTGTGTGTGTATGTGTGTGTGTGTGTGGGTGTGTGTGTGTGTGTGTGTGTGTGTGTGTGTGTGTGTGTGTGTGTGTGTGTGTGTGTGTGTGTGTGTGTGTGTGTGTGTGTGTGTGTGTGTGTGTGTGTGTGTGTGTGTGTGTGTGTGTGTGTATGTGTGTGTGTGTGTGTGAACAACAACACCGAGGAGAACGACACGAACATGATTTCCTGGTCGATGTCGTTCTCCTCGTTCGAGGCCTCCAGCATGCCAACTGCCAGCAAGAGCGTCTCCGAATATTCTGTCAGAGTCTGTCACGTGGCGGTGGTGGTGGTGATAATGATGGGGGTGGTGATGATGATGGTGGTGGTGATGATGATAGTGGTGGTGATTATGATGATAGTGCGACAACGACCACCTCACCACTCACCTCGCTATCGGACTCTCCAGCGCTCTGCATGCGATGCTGATGATGATGTTGCTGATGATGATGATGATGTTGCTGCTGATGATGATGATGATGTTGTTGCTGATGATGATGATGATGTTGCTGATGATGCTGATGATGATGACGCTTCTCGTCCAAGCTGACCATCAGAGTGGCCTCCCCAGCACAAGCCACCCTCTTGCAGCCAGACGCTAAACGACCGTAGTTATCGTCATCATCATCATCATCATCGTCATCATCGTCGTCGTCGTCGTCATCGTCTTCGTTTTCTTGATCGTCTTGACAGTGATTGCAATAATGATGAAGACAGCTGAAACTTAACCACTCAACTAATCCCAAATACTTCAAACCATCTTCTCATTAATACTATTAATTAGAGACCGACCGAAACATATATTTTTATTTCGGCCGAAACCGAAATTAGGCCAAAATTAAAATCCCATTTTCGGCCGAAACCGAAATTAAGCCGAAATTGAATATCAATTTTCAGCCGAAACCGAAATTAAACCGTAATTGTAATAATATTTTCGGCCGAAACCGAAATTTTTTCCAACTTTTATTTAAAATGAAAAAATAGAATTTAACGATGAAAATGCCAGTTTAATAAGTAAATCCAAACAAGCGTATATTTTAAGTCAAAAAATAAAAGTTTTTCAACAACAAACATTTTTTGTTGTTGACAGGCTTTGCTTTGGTCAGACTGACATTTTGAAAAAAACTTTCAAATAGGATTCAACGACATTCTCACAATTTATTTTTGAATTAATTAATCGAAGCCAAATCTTCTCGTTCTTTCGACTTATAAAAGTGTTTTTCAAAGAATGGATATCTAAAATTCCACATGCTTGTATATGTTATTGGGTGAACGGGTAGCTGAATGGGTGAACGGGTAGCTGAGTCGGCAACGACTCTCGGCTTGACCAATAATGAAAGGTCCTAGGTTCAAGTGTAACCCAAAGGCGCAAATGAAAATATGCAGCCTAAGTGGCCTGGAAGCCCGTTCGGGTTATACGCCACTATAATAATGCTCGTCATTATTATTATTATTATTATTATTATTATTATTCGAACAATTAGTCTTAATTCACCAATAAATCAATTAACCACGATATCTAATAGAGATGAGAATCGAACCCAAACTTAATAATTCGAGTTCGATTGAGGATATACAGATACTTACTTTTGACAAAAACATTTTTTAAACAAATGTTTTAAAAAATAGAATTTGCTTAAAAAAAGTTTTGTTAAATATCATCATTGAACATATCTCAATTTACTTAAATTTCAAATAATTGGTCTGATGACACCCATAAATCAATCAACCACGATAACTAATAGATATCTAATAGAGAATCGAATCCGAACTTAATAGTTCGATTGAGGATACAGATATATCAGATAAACTACATAAATAAATAAAAATTTCGGTTTTTCGGTAAATATGAGATCCATTTCGGCCGAAACCGAAATTGAGCCAAAATTACAAAATTATTTTCGGCAGAAAACCGAAAAATTGCCGAAATTGTAAAATTAGAATCGGCCGAAACCGAAAATTGGCCGAAACTAAGAAAATTGGCAATTTCGGCGCCGAAACCGAAACCGAACCGAATTTCGGACGGTCTCTACTATTAATAATAATTGATTATTATTATTATCATTATCATTATTATTATTAAAACTGTGAACTCTTGCTATAACTATTCTTTTTTGCATCATCCCCATCGTCATCATCACCATCATCAGCATCGTCATCATCACCATCGTCACCATCGCCATCATAACCATCGTCATCGCCACCACCACCACCACCAGCAGTACCATCTCACCGTAGGAAGGGACGGTGTTGAATGCTCGAGGCAACTTGCGGGCGAGCCTCAACGACGACGACCGCCTGCTGCTTGCCCTCTGTAGGTGGGACGCTCTGCCTCAGACAGGTGTGCACTTCAGTCTTACTACTCAACCATTGCAAACATCATCGACATCGTCGTCGTCGTCGTCGTCATCATCGTCATCATCATCACCATCATCATCATCATAATTATTATTATTATAGATAAAAACTTAATAAGTGATTCTAGCCTCCTTCGAAGTCTTGTTGTGTTGATGCATGCTGGCTTCTAATGTGCTGTTGTACCTGCAGTGGGTGGGAGTGTTGAGGTGGTGTTGAGGTGGTGTTGAGATGGTGTTGAGGTGGTTTGATGACGATCATCAGAAGGATCATCATCACCACCATCATAATCATCATCAGCACTGCATCCTGCCAGCAAACGCACCACATGAGATCGCGACACTTTTGGTGGAAGGTGGGAGGTCGCACGTGGAACTTGAGAGTGAGGCAGTCGTGCAGGCCCAAGTAGCCGTCTGACACGAGCACGTCCAGGCTGACGAACCTGTGTGGTTGTTGGTTGGTGGTGTGGTTGGTGGTGTGGTTGGTGGTGTGGTTGGCGTGGTGCTGGTGGTGTGGTTGGTGTTGTTTGTAGTGGTGAAAGTAATAGTAGTGCATAAGCACTATGGGTGGTTATGCAAGTGGGAGTGGTGAAGTGAAGGTGATGGTGGTGCATGTGGAAGAAGTGAAGTTGACGATAGTTGTGATGGTGGTGTTGGTGGGTGGGGTGATGGTGATGACGACAGTTGTGATACTGGTGTTGGTGGGTGGGATGATGGTGATGACGATAGTTGTGATGGTGGTGTTGGTGGGTGGGGTGATGGTGATGACGACAGTTGTGATGGTGGTGTTGGTGGGTGGGATGATGGTGATGACGATATTTGTGATGGTGGTGTTGGTGGGTGGGCGTGCAGAAGAGAGCTAGGGACACACCTGTTGTAGCCCCAGCACTCGCCCACTTCGAACTCCGAGGCGAACTCCCTGGTGATGTTCTTGCCTGGAGAGTCACCTGCCGTCGGATGCACCATTTCTATGCGGTACTCGTACCTGTGGTTGTCGTGTGGTTGTCGTGTGGTTGTAATGTGGTTGTCGTGTGGTTGTAATGTGGTTTTTATGTGGTGGTGATGGTGTGACTGTGGTGGTGAGTGTGGTGGCGAGTGTGGTGGTGACTGTGGTGGTGATGGTGTAGAAGGAAGAGTGTTTTAATGAGAAAGCGGGAAAGAAAGGAAGTGAAGAAGGGATGATGCTTGGATAAGATAGTGGAGGGAATTGAATTGTTTGTGAGAGTTGGTTAGATTGGGCGATTGGATGGGGGGTTGTGCTGATGGGATAGTTGGTTGGATGGAGTGATTATGTTGGGGGAAGGGCTGGGCAGATAGATGAACAGATGCAAGCAGGCAGGGAGTGCCTACTTGGAGGTCTGGGGAGGTCCCTTGGAGAGTTCCAGAAAGACTGACAAGTAGTTGCACCTCACCACGCCATTGCCGTCCTGTCGTGCAGTGGTGTCGTCTCAGTCAGCCCTCAACTCATCCCATCCCATCGCCCCATCATCCACCATCCCATCATCCACCATCCCATCATCCAGGTACCCACCCATCCATCTAGCAATCCCCAACCATACATTCATCCCGTCCATTCACCCCATATATCCCAACCACCTTAGCCATCTACTCACTTACCCACCTACCCACTCTAACCCACACACCTACCATAACCAACCCCTCCAACCACCCAACCACTTCTCCACCCACCCCCCTTACCCACTTTCCCACCCAACCATCCACCCACCCATTCACCCACCCACCCATCCACCCACCCACCTACCCACCCACCCACCGGATACACCTTCAACCTCCACGCCAGTCCATTGACGAGCAGTCGTGGCGAGAAGACCGGGTCTCCTCTGACGCGCAAGCCGCTGAAGCCCTCCATCACGAACGTGTCGCCTTCGTACGCCGGCACCAGTTCGCTTCGGTGTGTGTGTGTGTGTGTGTGTGTGTGTGTGTGTGTGTGTGTGTGTGTGTGTGTGTGTGTGTGTGTGTGTGTGTGTGTGTGTGTGTGTGTGTGTGTGTGTGTGTGTGTGTGCTTCAAACGAAGTATAGCTATATTTAACATTTTTCTCATAACTAGAATCACAGATTTGCATTGATATTTAAAGGTGTATGTAAACAAAAACTAATAATTGTTTTGACAATATTTTAAGTCCATACTTATATAAACTTATACTCTTGCATTTAAACGTATGGTTGTTTAAAAGAGATTTTTCTATCCATCTTTATGCTTACTTGATACAACAAAATCTTTATCTTAATAAAACTCGATTCATAACAAAGCCACAAATCCACTAGTTTAGAGCGAAATGCTGAGAATAGGCATATTCCGCAAGCGCAATCATCAACGGGACAATTCCTCAACCGGTCGGAACGTGTGCATGGTGGCTCTTGACGGATTGATGATGATGATGATGATGATGATGATGATGATGATTATGATGATGATGATGATGATGATGATGATGATGATGATGATGATGATGATGATGATGACTTACTTTTCGAAGTTAGCAGGCACATGAGTGAAGGTGGTCGTGGAAGTTGAAGCATTCTCATTGACCTGTGATGGTGAAGGTGACGACGATGATGAAGACTATTATTATTATTATTATTATTATTATTATTATTATTATTATTATTTATTATTATTTATTATTATTATTATTATTATTATTATTATTATTATTATTATTATTATTATTATTATTATTATTAGACATTATTATAATAAATTTCAACGAAAATTATAAAAATATAGAAAAATCATCAGATACCCACCCAAATACCACAAGCACCACCCTTCAATCATCTCAACCCTAACCTATCCATCGCAAAAACCCTCCTCCAACCATCGAAATCACCATCACAAACACCCTCCATCTACCATAACTATCATCACAACCACCACACCAACTCCCACAACTACCACACCATCACAACCACCACAACTACCCCACCACCACAACTACCACACCACCACACCAAACACCACAACTACCACACCACCACACAAAACACCACAACTACCACACCACACTAACCACCACACCACACTAACCACCACAACTACCACATCACAACTACCATATCACAACTACCACACCAACAAATACACCACCACACTAACCACCACAACTACCACACCACAACTACCACACCACACTAACCACCACAACTACCACACCACAACTACCACACCACAACTACCACACCACACTAACCACCACAACTACCACACCAACCACCACCACACCACAACTACCACACCACAACTACCACACCAACCACCACCACACCACAACTACCACACCACAACTACCACACCACAACTACCACACCAACCACCACCACACCAACCACCACCACACCACAACTACCACACCAACCACCACCACACCAACCACCACCACACTACAACTACCACACCAACCACCACCACACCACAACTACCACACCAACCACCACCACACCACAACTACCACACCACAACTACCACACCAACCACCACCACACCAACCACCACCACACCACAACTACCACACCAACCACCACCACACCAACCACCACCACACTACAACTACCACACCAACCACCACCACACCACAACTACCACACCAACCACCACCACACCACAACTACCACACCACAACTACCACACCACAACTACCACACCACAACTACCACACCAACCACCACCACACCACAACTACCACACCACAACTACCACACCACAACTACCACACCACAACTACCACACCACAACTACCACACCAACCACCACCACACCACAACTACCACACCACAACTACCACACCACAACTACCACACCAACCACCACCACACCACAACTACCACACCAACCACCACCACACCACAACTACCACACCACAACTACCACACCACAACTACCACACCACAACTACCACACCAATCACCACCACACCACAACTACCACACCACAACTACCACACCACAACTACCACACCACAACTACCACACCACAACTACCACACCACAACTACCACACCACAACTACCACACCACAACTACCACACCACAACTACCACACCACAACTACCACACCACAACTACCACACCACAACTACCACACCACAACTACCACACCACAACTACCACACCACAACTACCACACCAACCACCACCACACCAACCACCACCACACCACAACTACCACACCAACCACCACCACACCAACCACCACCACACTACAACTACCACACCAACCACCACCACACCACAACTACCACACCAACCACCACCACACCACAACTACCACACCACAACTACCACACCAACCACCACCACACCAACCACCACCACACCACAACTACCACACCAACCACCACCACACCAACCACCACCACACTACAACTACCACACCAACCACCACCACACCACAACTACCACACCAACCACCACCACACCACAACTACCACACCACAACTACCACACCACAACTACCACACCACAACTACCACACCAACCACCACCACACCACAACTACCACACCACAACTACCACACCACAACTACCACACCACAACTACCACACCACAACTACCACACCAACCACCACCACACCACAACTACCACACCACAACTACCACACCACAACTACCACACCAACCACCACCACACCACAACTACCACACCAACCACCACCACACCACAACTACCACACCACAACTACCACACCACAACTACCACACCACAACTACCACACCAATCACCACCACACCACAACTACCACACCACAACTACCACACCACAACTACCACACCACAACTACCACACCACAACTACCACACCACAACTACCACACCACAACTACCACACCACAACTACCACACCACAACTACCACACCACAACTACCACACCACAACTACCACACCACAACTACCACACCAACCACATTCACCTTCAAAAGCTTGTACAAGATATCCTTACTCTTGCCTATCAGCTCCTTCTTTGACAATGTCATTTGTGGTTCAACCTGGTAGAATAGTATTAATAATAATAATAATAATAATAATAATAATAATAATAATAATAATAATATTGTTATTGCTATTATTATAATTATAATTATTATTATTATATTTATTATTGATATTATTATAATTATCATCATTATTATTATAGACGAATGGCGTACAGCAATCAGCAAGTCTTCCATGCCTTTGACTCCACTCTTGAGTCGCCTCCTCTGTTCTGAAAAGAGAGAGTTAAGGTTGTTTGCTTGCTGAGAAGTGGCACGTTTGTACTCTCGTTAAGCGGTATTTACCTTATTTCTTAATCTAGAGAAGGAACTCTCTGAGCAGTAACAACGGCCTAACTAATAGCAATGCTATAAATGGCATCCCCCTCACCCCCTCTCTCACAGTTAAAACAGAAACTAGCACATATCAAAAGAGATAAAATACTAAATAATCAATATTAAATAATATTAAATAAATAAAAAGATAAAATAGTGCAACAGTGGAATGCAGCAACCCACACAACCCCCCCCTTCTTGAATGCCCCCACAAGGACACAAGGACACACCGATGAGGGAGCTGAGCCTGTTCTTGAGGGCAGATTCGAGTCTGTTGAGGACCGCCTCGAAGGAGTCGTGCAACTGCTGCCTCTGCTCGTCACTCGCCCTCTTCAACTCGTGCATGTTCTTCTCCTGTCGAGGTGAGGTGGTGTGTTGTGGTAGTGTGGTGGTATGGTTTGGTGGTGTGGTGTGGTGGTATGGTGTGGTGTGGTGGTGTGGTGGTGTGGTCTGGTGGTATGGTTTGGTGGTGTGGTTTGGTGGTGTGGTTTGGTGGTGTGGTGTGGTGGTATGGTGTGGTGGTATGGTGTGGTGTTTTAGTATGGTGGTGTAGTGTAGTGTGGTGTGGTATGGTGTCGAAGTGAAGTGTGGTGGTGTAGTGTAGTGTCGAGGTGTAGTGTGGTGTAATGTGGTGGAGGTAGTGTGGTGTGGTGTTGTAGTATGGTGTGATGGTGTAGTGAGGTGTTGTAGTGTGATGTGGAGGTGTAAGCGGTCAGGTGATGTGGTGTGGTGTGGTGGAGGTAGTTTAGTGTGTTGTTGTAGTATGGTGTAGTGTTATAGTGTGTTGGAGGGAGTGTGGTGTGTTGTGGTCAGATGGTGAGGTATCGAGGTGTAGTGTGGTGTGGTATGGTGGAAGTAGTGTGGTGTGGTGGAGGTAGTTTGATGTTGTAGTATGGTCAGGTGGTGTGGTGTTGTAGTGTGAGGGAGTGATAGTGTGTAGTGTAGTGATGAAGTGGGAGAATGTGAGGGTGGTCGTGAAGAGGGATAGAGTGTCAGGTAATTGTGTAGAAGTGGTCTGTGGTTTATGGTGACATGGAAACAAAAATTAGAACTGATGAGATTGATCGTGATATGTGGCGGTAGAAAATTGGTTGAAATCTGAAGGCGTTTGACCGCCAGATGCACTCCATTCCACCAACCACACTACCACACCTCTCCACCAACCACACAATCAACACCACCCCTCCACCACACGAACCACACCAACCACACCACACCAACCACACTCCCCTCCACTCACCACTTGCTGTTCCATGCCAATCAATTGCATGAGTCTCCTCTTCGCCACCTCCACATGCTCCTCTATCTTCCTCACCTGCATGTGTGTCGCCCATTGTATGTGTGTTGTCCATTGTATGTGTGTTGTCCATTGTATGTGTGTCGCCCATTGTATGTGTGTTGTCCATTGTGTGTGTGTTGTCCATTGTATGTGTGTTGTCCATTGTATGTGTGTCGCCCATTGTATGTGTGTTGTCCATTGTATGTGTGTTGTCCATTGTATGTGTGTTGTCCATTGTATGTGTGTTGTCCATTGTGTGTGTGTTGTCCAATGTATGTGTGTTGCCCATTGTATGTGTGTTGTCCATTGTATGTGTGTTGTCCATTGTATGTGTGTTGTCCATTGTGTGTGTGTTGTCCAATGTATGTGTGTTGCCCATTGTATGTGTGTCGCCCATTGTATGTGTGTTGTCCATTGTATGTGTGTTGTCCATTGTATGTGTGTTGTCCATTGTGTGTGTGTTGTCCATTGTATGTGTGTTGTCCATTGTATGTGTGTTGTCCATTGTATGTGTGTCGCCCATTGTATGTGTGTTGTCCATTGTATGTGTGTTGTCCATTGTGTGTGTGTTGTCCAATGTATGTGTGTTGCCCATTGTATGTGTGTCGCCCATTGTATGTGTGTTGTCCATTGTATGTGTGTTGTCCATTGTATGTGTGTTGTCCATTGTATGTGTGTTGTCCATTGTATGTGTGTTGTCCATTGTATGTGTGTTGTCCATTGTATGTGTGTTGTCCATTGTATGTGTGTCGCCCATTGTATGTGTGTTGTCCATTGTATGTGTGTTGTCCATTGTATGTGTGTTGTCCATTGTGTGTGTGTTGTCCATTGTATGTGTGTCGCCCATTGTATGTGTGTTGCCCATTGTGTGTGTGTTGTCCAATGTATGTGTGTTGTCCATTGTATGTGTGTCGCCCATTGTATGTGTGTTGTCCATTGTATGTGTGTTGTCCATTGTATGTGTGTTGTCCATTGTGTGTGTGTTGTCCATTGTATGTGTGTTGTCCATTGTATGTGTGTTGTCCATTGTATGTGTGTCGCCCATTGTATGTGTGTTGTCCATTGTATGTGTGTTGTCCATTGTGTGTGTGTTGTCCAATGTATGTGTGTTGCCCATTGTATGTGTGTCGCCCATTGTATGTGTGTTGTCCATTGTATGTGTGTTGTCCATTGTATGTGTGTTGTCCATTGTATGTGTGTTGTCCATTGTATGTGTGTTGTCCATTGTATGTGTGTTGTCCATTGTATGTGTGTTGTCCATTGTATGTGTGTCGCCCATTGTATGTGTGTTGTCCATTGTATGTGTGTTGTCCATTGTATGTGTGTTGTCCATTGTGTGTGTGTTGTCCATTGTATGTGTGTCGCCCATTGTATGTGTGTTGCCCATTGTGTGTGTGTTGTCCAATGTATGTGTGTTGTCCATTGTATGTGTGTTGTCCATTGTATGTGTGTTGTCCATTGTATGTGTGTTGTCCATTGTATGTGTGTTGTCCATTGTATGTGTGTTGTCCATTGTGTGTGTGTTGTCCAATGTATGTGTGTTGTCCATTGTATGTGTGTCGCCCATTGTATGTGTGTTGTCCATTGTATGTGTGTTGTCCATTGTATGTGTGTCGCCCATTGTATGTGTGTTGTCCATTGTATGTGTGTTGTCCATTGTATGTGTGTTGTCCATTGTGTGTGTGTTGTCCATTGTATGTGTGTTGTCCATTGTATGTGTGTTGCCCATTGTATGTGTGTTGTCCATTGTGTGTGTGTTGTCCAATGTATGTGTGTTGCCCATTGTATGTGTGTTGTCCTTTGTATGTGTGTTGTCCATTGTATGTGTGTTGTCCATTGTATGTGTGTTGTCCATTGTATGTGTGTTGTCCTTTGTATGTGTGTTGTCCATTGTATGTGTGTTGTCCATTGTATGTGTGTTGTCCATTGTATGTGTGTCGCCCATTGTATGTGTGTTGTCCATTGTATGTGTGTTGCCCATTGTATGTGTGTTGTCCATTGTGTGTGTGTTGTCCAATGTATGTGTGTTGCCCATTGTATGTGTGTTGTCCTTTGTATGTGTGTTGTCCATTGTATGTGTGTTGTCCATTGTATGTGTGTCGCCCATTGTATGTGTGTTGTCCATTGTATGTGTGTTGTCCTTTGTATGTGTGTTGTCCATTGTATGTGTGTTGTCCATTGTATGTGTGTTGTCCATTGTATGTGTGTTGTCCATTGTATGTGTGTTGTCCATTGTATGTGTGTCGCCCATTGTATGTGTGTTGTCCATTGTGTGTGTGTTGCCCATTGTATGTGTGTTGTCCTTTGTATGTGTGTTGTCCTTTGTATGTGTGTTGTCCTTTGTATGTGTGTTGTCCATTGTATGTGTGTTGTCCATTGTATGTGTGTTGTCCATTGTATGTGTGTTGTCCTTTGTATGTGTGTTGTCCATTGTATGTGTGTTGTCCATTGTATGTGTGTTGTCCTTTGTATGTGTGTTGTCCTTTGTATGTGTGTTGTCCTTTGTATGTGTGTTGTCCTTTGTATGTGTGTTGTCCATTGTATGTGTGTTGTCCTTTGTATGTGTGTTTTGCCATTGTATGTGTGTTGTCCATTGTATGTGTGTTGTCCATTGTATGTGTGTTGCCCATTGTATGTGTGTTGTCCATTGTATGTGTGTTGCCCATTGTATGTGTGTTGTCCATTGTATGTGTGTTGCCCATTGTATGTGTGTTGTCCATTGTATGTGTGTCGCCCATTGTATGTGTGTTGTCCATTGTATGTGTGTCGCCCATTGTATGTGTGTTGTCCTTTGTATGTGTGTTGTCCATTGTATGTGTGTTGTCCTTTGTATGTGTGTTTTGCCATTGTATGTGTGTTGTCCATTGTATGTGTGTTGTCCATTGTATGTGTGTTGCCCATTGTATGTGTGTTGTCCATTGTATGTGTGTTGCCCATTGTATGTGTGTTGTCCATTGTATGTGTGTTGTCCATTGTATGTGTGTTGTCCTTTGTATGTGTGTTGTCCTTTGTATGTGTGTTGTCCTTTGTATGTGTGTTGTCCTATGTATGTGTGTTGTCCTTTGTATGTGTGTTGTCCTTTGTATGTGTGTTGTCCTTTGTATGTGTGTTGTCCATTGTATGTGTGTTGTCCATTGTATGTGTGTTGTCCATTGTATGTGTGTTGTCCTTTGTATGTGTGTTGTCCATTGTATGTGTGTTGTCCTTTGTATGTGTGTTGCCCATTGTATGTGTGTTGTCCTTTGTATGTGTGTTGCCCATTGTATGTGTGTTGTCCATTTTATGTATGCTGCCCCAATGTATGTGTGTTGCTATTATCCTCAATGCATGTGTGGACAGTCAAAGAGAAATCTTACTTGAGCGTCATAGACTTCATCCAGAGGCATGAAAGAGTGACCTGAGTGCTGTGTGTGTGTGTATGTGTGTTTATGTGTGTGTGTGTGTGTGTGTGTGTGTGTGTGTGTGTGTGTGTGTGTGTGTGTGTGTGTGTGTGTGTGTGTGTGTGTGTGTGTTTTTGTGTGTGTGTGTGTGCGTGCGTGTGTGTGTGTGTGTGTGTGTGTGTGTGTGTATGTGTGTGTGTGTGTGTGTGTGTGTGTATGTGTGTGTTTGTGTGTGTGTGTTTGTTTGTGTGTATGCAAGCACCGAAACAACCACCCATGCACGCACCATGCCGGCCCACAGTGCGCACTGGTGACAGATGCAGGTGTTGCACGTGACGCAGAAGACGCTCAACTTCTCTGCATCGTGGATTATGCAGCTGCAGTGGTGGTGGTCATGGTGGTAATGGTCGTGGTGGTTGTAGTGGTGGTCGTGGTGGTTGTAATGGTGGTGGTGGTAGTGGTGGTTGTAGTGGTGGTGGTCGTGGTGATAGTAGTGCTGCTAGTAGCAGTGGTAGTGGTAAAGGTAAGGAAGCCTGAGAGAGGTAGAAGATTTTAGAAAAGTTTTTAAAGACAGGGTGAGGGTTGCTCGTTGGTGGTGGTGGAAGTGGCAGAGAATTTGTATAGGAATTAATGTATTTGGTGGATGCTTCAGAGTTTAAGATGGTTTATTTCCAATATTATAACTATAATCGTCACCCTAATTATCCCCACTATCATCATCATCAGCAGCACTACCCCCAAAAACTAACGAGTCAGTATTGGCAGGGATCTCTTGAGGAGTGAATGTCTGCAGACCCTCCAGCTGTTGAGTCACCTGGCCACAGTGATGGTAGTGGTGGTGATGATGATGATAGTAGTGCTTGTGATGATGATAGTGATTGTGGTGCTGATGGTGATGCAATAAGTGTTAATTATTAAGTTAGCGGCAAAATAATTTAATAACAGCAATGATAATATGATGATAAAATATATCAGAAAATGTGGAAAAAAATCAGGCGAAAGGAATGCCCACCTCCTCGACCCATCTGCATGTGACCAACTCGTGCAGCAGCAAGTCAGCCCTGCAACAAGAAGCAATCATTAATGCCAGCATGCCGCTTCCAATCAATGCTACTTAATCAATTGGTCGGATTATAACTGATCTTTTAAACACTTAATCACGAATGTATTTTCATCTAGACATGAGTTAAACATTTGAGTATTGGCTAACCTGCAGTGGGGACACTTGTTGTGGTCAGAGAGCCACCTCTGTGCATTGGTGCATATTCAAAGCATTATTTAATGAAGATCTTATGTGGACAGTTGTGGTTTAATGGTTAAAAATCGGACTCTGATGTCAGCATGCTAATAGCACTGAGATATGTCAAAGAAAAAAATAAGATTTTATTACATATAAACTAAAACATAATTTAAATATTCTTGAATAACTTGACATTTTAAATATTAGATTAATTATCCAATACTTTGTATTATAAAATACAAATGGAATCTGGTGTGAACTGACCACAATGCATGCAAAGCAGCAGAGTTTGGAGCAGTGTGGACAGAGGTGTGCATTGTTGAGCCGTTCCATGCAGATGAAGCACCGAAACACCTCGGCTAGACTCTGAGTCAACAATTAAAAGAATGTTAAGTTGGATTAAAAGTTTTTATTTTTCCACAATTAAATTTTTAAAATATTCACGCTATTTTTTTAATAGTTATTTTGCAAAGCTCGTTTTATAATTAAATTTTTAGATAAATACTTAATAAGGAGTTTATTAAATAATCTAACACCACCAAGTTACGTAGTTAAAATATTTTTTAACAACTAAAAACAATTTATATTAATAACCATAACCCTAAAGCTCCACCCCTTAACTACTTTAATTTGATGGTGGTTAGAATCTGACAGTTAGATAATTTAATTATACCCCTTAATAAATGAGTATACAAAAATAAAATTATATATAAAAAATTGTTCACTTACCTACATTACCTACACATACCTTAGATTTTATGTTCAAAAATTGGTTTAATAAATATTTCCAAAAACTTTAGAGCCTAAAGCTAAATTGAATTTAATGTAGAAACATGTTAGCAACCAGTTACTTATGTTTACTAGTGCTTTTTGGATAATAGCAATTTCTAACCTCCACCATTTTTTCTCCAGTTATTTTCTTGCTTCTTGCTCCTTTTTCAGACATTTTTAGCGTCTAAAAGTTACGCTAAAAAAGATATATAGACTAAGAATTAAATGTACCAGGTTACAGAAACGAAAGATACAAAATAGGTTAGGGCATTTATTCTTTTTTTTAAAAAGCACTTTAAACATTTGGATTAACTTTTTAAAGTTTGATTTTGTGTTTAACTCCTATTTTTTTATATTATTAAAAATATTATTTAACTTTTATATCACCTTAACAACACGTTAATTAGTATAAGAAATGGGATATAAGGGTGTTAATTTGGATAAGACAAGATTTACAAATGTTTGAAAGTATTAGTGCTTTTGACTTTAAAAATTAATTCCAAAAAATTTGGATTATTTCACTTCGCTTATTCGTTGAAATGACAGAAGTATTAAGTTACAAATCCATAAAAACAGCTTCGTTGTTGAAAGAAACAGATGATCAGAAAGTGAGCCAGCGAAAGAAAACTTTACTACTCCTAGTGCTGCAATACTTGCAAGAAGAAGGATTCGTCGAGGCTGTAGATGCTCTTAAAAAGGAGACCAACTTGGATGTGAGCAAGTACGATGTTTGCGATAACATCTGTTTAGAGACCATCCTAATGGACTTCGAAGCTTACTATCATATCAAATTTAACAAGTATCCTAACATCATCAAAAAAACGCAAGGATCTTCAAATGGCGTTGTTAGGAAAGAGAGGAAATCTTGTCCGTTGAGAAAGTTCAGAACGCCTTCAAGCAATAGTAGCCAAGCCAACGGAGTTTTGCCGAGAATAGACGTTAAAACAACAACCAGCAGTCCAAATGGCACAATGAACAAGAAGTTTTCGTCGAACCTAATCATCGAAGGCAATGAAAACTCTCAAGTTGACGCCATGTTGCCTGTGGTGGGCCAGTCAGTTCCGAATTGCAACAGCAACAAAAATAATAACGCGGAAAAAAAAGTGAACAGGATTTGTTCAGTGGTCAACTACCAGCACCTGCTCAACGAAGGAAGCAAGCCTGTCGACAACTGGGAGGAAGACAAGCTGATGAAACCACTTGGTGGCTTCGAGGGCTACACTGCCGAGTGGCGGGAACTGGCGCAGGTGATCTCGAAGGACATCTACTCTCGCAATCCCGACGTCAAATGGAACGACATTATTGGCTTGGAGGACGCCAAGAGCGTAGTGAAGGAGTCGGTGGTGTACCCAATCAAGTTTCCGCAGTTTTTCACGGGAATATTGTCTCCGTGGAAGGGCCTGTTGTTGTACGGACCTCCAGGCACTGGCAAGACGTTGCTGGCGAAGGCGGTGGCGACGGAGTGCAAGACCACCTTCTTCAACATCTCCGCCTCGAGCATCGTCAGCAAGTGGAGGGGCGACTCAGAGAAGCTGGTGAGGGTCCTCTTCGAACTGGCCAGGTTTCACGCTCCTTCCACCATTTTCCTCGACGAGATTGACGCGCTGATGGGCCAGCGAGGCAGTGCCACCTCGGAACACGAGGGCAGCAGGCGAATGAAGACGGAGTTGTTGGTGCAGTTGGATGGCCTGGCCAAGACGCCTGACCTGGTCTTCCTGCTGGCCGCATCGAACCTCCCATGGGAGCTGGATGCTGCCTTGCTACGCAGGCTCGAGAAGCGCATTTACGTGGGTCTGCCCAGCACGGAGGCGAGGAAGAAGATGCTGCAGCACTACCTCCCGCCAGTCATCTGCTCCTCGCAGTCTTCGCAGCTGGAACTCCTTTCGAATCTGGACTACCAGCAACTGGCTGAAGCGTGCGACGGCTACTCGGGCTCTGACATGCACGTGGTGTGCAAGGAGGCTGCCATGAGGCCCCTCCGGAAGGTCTTCCAGATACTGGACCGTCTCACCGACGACCACCCGCCCAAGATGACCTTGGAAAGTGTCACCACACAAGACGTCATCTGGGCCCTCTCCAGGATCAGACCTTCCACCATAAACATCGTGGAGCGCTATCTGCGCTGGCAAAAAGACTTTGAGTCGAGCTGATGCCTCCACCGACAGTTCCAACTCGCTTGCGCACCATTCACTGCCATACACTTTCATGTCTTTCAAAAGCATACATAATTGACGGAATCCTGTGTTCATTCACTTTAACATTGAATTGTTTCCTATTTCCCATCAATTTTGATTGTGTTAGGTAAGAGGTTTTTGAGTTTTTCTAATTATTCTTCCATTATGCCATCACATCAAAGAAACTCGGAATGAGATTTGAAAACGTATTTTCCCGACACTATTTATTTCATTTTTCAAGTAAAGATGAGTTTTTAAATAAAAATTGAGACTTCTTAACGAAAATAAGCAATGAATAAACAAAAATTAGTTCATTTTAAATTTAAAAAGCTTTTGATTGTTGATGATAACGTCTTGCGAACAAATCATATTTTTACTTTCATCCTCAAAACGGGGTCATGAATCAAATTAAAAGTACTCAAAGGGTGAACTTTTAAAGCAATATTTATAACTATTTTTTGCTCCAGCCACTGCCACGACTATGGTGAGAGTCTTTACCAATGCTTTTCTTTTCATTTTCAATTATCTTGTCCATACCCGAAGGATCTTGTAGCTCTTTCGACTACACCATGGGTGGCAATCCTAGGGGGGGTTCTGGAGTCTAGATCCCCCCACCTTTTGGTAGTGAGGGGGTCAGTCTTAATGTGGATCCCCCCACTTTTTTCAATAAAAACATTGTAAAACACTTTTTTTATGGAAACATAATCGTCAAACATGGCATAAAACAGAATTTTTACATATTAATACATTGTGAGTATCTGTAGTTAAACTTATAGCTGTCAAAATAAAACTTTTCATTGCTCACTCAAACATTGATATAAAAACAGAAGTCAAAAAATGTTTTTTAAGTGGGGGAAAAAGGGTCCGGACCCCAGGACCCCCACAGGATCGTCCATACTGGTTAGAACCCCCCAAGATTCGCAGCAGATCGCCGCCCATGGCTTACGTGACGTTAATAATATTCGTCATTGTGTTGCATTGTATTTTATTTTTGCAAGCATCATTTTCTCGACATCATAAAAGCAACTTGACAAAATAGTAAGCAGAAATAATCTAGCTTCCATTTTGGAAGCATCATTAAATAAAAAGGCAAGTATCTGACGAGTGTTTTAAAATCGACAAGTAAGCATTTTTTATATCCTCTTTTCAGCTTGAAGATTTAAAAAACACATTAACCTTGTTCTAAAGAATTTTGAAAAATTTAAATAATTAAAGTTGACTAGAGAAATATGTATAGAGGAAATTTGTAAAAACATATTAACATTTTTTTTGCAAAAATACAATTTTGATTTTAAAGTCTGTTTTAAGGAACTAATTTTTCTTCTGAGTAAATTTAATTAGCAGGCTAAGATTGGCAGATCTTTGATGCATTCTTCTAAATATGAACGTGAAATTTGTATGTCTTTACGCCCTTTTGAAATGACTAAACTAGTAAAATGGCACAAAACCTTCCTAGAACGTTATTGGATTAGTGCCAATATGAAGTTTGTCAATGTACCTTTTTATAATCATTACAAAATTGCATGGAAGATCTCTAAATGCTTAGAAACTTCTCTTGCTCTTTCACCATGCCACCATCAGTTATTGCGCGAAGACTTTCGCATAAAGGCAACAACAGCAGCGACGAGCGTGCCAATGAACGAAGAACGGCAAGAAAGAACGGTTTTCTTCTTTTATAGCCGACTCATGTCCCCTTTAAAACATTATAAACGTAATTTTGTAAACAATATTCGACTTGGCTATATACACCACCTCGAGGGTGCACGAGTACACTGCGAGATACAAACACACAGACACATTCGAACGTGTATATTGAGGCTGTTGTACATCTGGGTATACATTATACTGTGAGTATATGTGTGTATGAAGGTGAATGTATATATTTTAGTAAATATAGAAGCTGTACACGCAGTAATGACGTGAATTTGGTTCAACAGCTGTATGCTTTTATATGCTCCCTACACACATGCATACGTGAAAGGAGCTGGTATAGAGAATATATTCAATTTATATGACTACGATGTGAAGATTCACATGAAGATATATGAATTTTTATTATATAACACAAAAGAACACTTTTTATGTAAATTATTCATATATAATGCATCTTTTACAAGAAAGACCTGACTGGTTATTTATTTCCTGTATAAATAAAATACAATTCATACAATCTTTGAATACAAATCGGTTTAACAAAGCATAGTTTCAAATGCTCCAAGCTTCCATTTATCCATATAGGCTGCTTCCTACTGCCCTTTGTGAACGCATTGGATTTTCGATCCGTCAATGAACTAACCACACAACCTCACATACACGCACATACAGTATCAATGAGAAAATGCCATTCAACGTACACACCTACAACACACACACGGAAATATCTTTCGGTGTTTTTGTCGGCGCTTTGTGGGCGTGAGTCTTTGAGTGAATGAGTTTGTGTGAGTAGTTGTATGTGCGTACGTGATGACACAATTGGGTGTGTGTGTGTGCATCTTCAGTGCACGTGAAGAAAGCAAAGAAATGCCAATGCAGCTAACTAAATTGAGGAAGAAAAATCGTTTTTTGTCTATGCCGCCACACACACACTCACATACATATGCACACACACACAACACACACACACGCACACACACACACAAATACACACACAAACATACGGTAGGGTGTGAGGTTGTTCTAGATTATGAAATGGATCATCATGGATGCAAACCGATTCAAAGCTTTTAAACCTCGATGGAGCATTGCACATTCCCACTCCACTACCCATGTGCCCACTTCTGCATATATCCTCTATTCAAATAAATTTCAAATTCAAAAATGATTTATATAATATTTATGAAATAATTAGCGGAATAAAAATCTTATTATTGCTTCAAAATTCATATTTAATTAATAATCCCCTAGCTAAAGGTTCTGCATCAATCTTTAAAAAGTCCACTGTCCGAATTGGCAGCTCACTGATTGTTTGAACTCCATCACAAAACCAGCCAGAAGAGGGCTCGTCTGATGACACTACAGATGGAGAATGTGGTGTGGGTGAGACTCGTTATCACATTCAACCAGGTACGACAGCACCTGACAGGTAAGATGTCAGTAAGAATACACCTCAGTAAAAACCCATAAGTTTATGCCACTATCAAGAGTTTTCATTTACTTTTTAAGTTAAAAATTTAATTGAACATCATTTTAAACGGGTTAATTTTCAGAAGAGCAAAAGTCTTCTTGACTCTGCTGACTCACCTGGATTGAATGTGATTTATGATCCGTCTACGATGATTGACGGTCACTATTTGGTTAAACGAGGTCAAGAGAACCAAAATCTGCCGAAGAATTGACACCAACTGACGCATGAAACTTGTTGATTGTTTAAAAATCGAGAAGGATTTGTGGTACATCTGCACCTCAAGGAAAAATACCCATTGCATTCTTCCTACCCCCAATTGTTTTGACGTTGTCCTGACGTTAGACATGACCGCCGTAGCTTATAGCCTGAACCCATGGCGCTTTTCTACCATGGTAAGATGGAGTCTGCGTCTAACTAGAAGAAAGACAACACTAATACAAAACCTATGGTCGTCATCATGTCATTTTCTTCATGCTGTGGTTCACAAGGACATGAAGAGCGGTTTGGTTGCAGATGCAGACCAGAAAACTCAGAAAAAAGCCATTTAGAGTTGGAAATAAAATAGAATATTGTAATAGACAGCAAAAGAAAGCCTATTTCTAACGCCACAGAAACGCCAACAATTACAGGCCTTGACAAGGACCTCTTAACGCTTTAAAGCACTCAGCCTCAAACGCCTGCGTCGAAGCATCTCGCAACTTATTAATTGAAGCAGATGTTCGCAAGAGGCGGGAGATTTGGTGGGGCTTCAAAGCGCAAGCGCCACTGTAAAAGTCGCTGTGTGTTTATGCTGAACGCATAGTGAACTAAAAGTGGAGTTGATATGAATTATAAAATTCGAAACAGACTCGGAGAAACATTGCACGAGTAATGGAATATTTAAAGAGAGCTCAGAAATTCTTCTTTCAAATACTTTATTATCCTGAAGAAGACTGCTATATTGAATTATGAAAATGTAATTGTAAATAATTACAATTATCTTAGTATTAATGCTTTTCTATACATTTATATATGACAAAAATAGATAAAACGTATATGTGTGTGTGTGTGTGTGTTTGTGCTTGTGTGTGTGTGAATGACTAGGGCTGGTTGCGCATAGAAAGAAAAACAGATCCATAATAGAGAGAAGCTATACAAAGGCCGAGTGGAAAGAGCTCTCTTTCGTGATTATGAACGCTGTTTGCATGCATCCTCCCCCGTGCCATCTTCCCCCCTCATCAACGTCTATTTAAAAGAAAAACTTGCGATTTTTGAAGTCATTTTGGAAATAAAGAATTTTACAATAGCTCGCATAATATATGCTAAATACACAGCTGTTCTGCTATATAATATGCCTCCTATGCTGGGTATACGCACAGCCACATGTATGAGTGTGTTCAATATATATATGTGAGCCTATCCTTCATTGTCTATATTGATGATGGTTATTTTTCTCGATAAAAAGTTCAAGTGCTTCTACTGCTTTTGCTAATGATGAGTTTGTCAGGGCATGCGATGGAAGAGTCGAGAGACTTGTGCATGCATTGGTGGTGGCTGACATATTGAAAAGGTATCCCTCTCGCCATATAGCCTCTATGCAAGCTATCTCAAGCATAGAGAAGCCTCAAATGGCTATGGTATATATGTATCAGTAGTTGTATGGAATCTCTCATACATTTTCTACTATTATTTACTACATAAAATGATATATTGTATAGTTAGAGTATTTTTAGTTATATTCTGAAAGAGTATATTGCCATATATAAGACCATAAAGTGTAAAGTCGATATAGGCCTATACCATTCTTAACAAACGAAGTATGCCATATATAGCTTGCCTACCCAGTGTATGCACATTCAAATCAGCTTGGGATCGTGGAAGGACTGTTATCAGGCTGAAAAGCGCTTGAGAAGAATCGAAAATTATTTTCTTAACAGAGACACTCGCTTTATATACGTAAGCACATCCCGAGTGTGTGTGTGTGCCTAAAACACTACAAGAAATACACACCGTTCGTCTACAGTCTATAGATCACTGCCGTTTTTATTTTAAAAGTCGACGTTGTGGTCTTGATTGTAGTTGCTGGGATCGAGATAATCTTTCCCGTTCCTTCATCGCTCTTCGTCATTCCGAACAACGATCACACCTGGATTTCCCCGAAGCACCAAGACTAACTTCTACTGCATTTATCGAACATTTGATGAACCAACAGATTATGACTGAATACTGAAGCGGGACCAAATTAACTAAGTTCTGTTGAGACTTCTGCTGTGTTCATCTTCTCCAATTTGTCCTTCAGGGAATATCATCACAAGCAGCTCACCCTCCCTTTCCCCACTTCTTCACCAGCTGCTCTTGAAAGATGAAGCCGATGGAAGAAGTGGCAGTGTTGACAGAAAAGAAAAGACACCCTCCCTTCCTCAATGTAATCTTCCATTTCATTTTTCATCACCAATATCTTGAATTAGTCATTAAATAAATTTAAATTGATTCTATTTTATGGTATTTACTCGATTATGACATGTTCTAAAAATCATAAATTTGATTAGAAGATCGTTTTTATAAGTTCACGATCATATTTTTTCATGAGTTTCCGTTACTTTTAATAATTTCTTGAAAAATCTTTATCCTCCGATAAATTGACTTCAAGTCGAGTTAATAAAAGTTAATTATAGTTTCAAACCTCAATTAGCATTAACCTTTAAAAACTCATTCCTCCCAACGGTGATTTCATCATCCGAAGCGATTAGGAGCTCCCTCCTTACAATTTGGAGAATTAAATATTAGGCGTAAGAATGGCCTAATTGCCTTCACTTCTCATTCACCATCCATGCTCTCACGACGTTCCTTATATACGCCTTTATGAGGTCGTCAAAAGATTAATTGCAGGTCTTTAAATAGCGCAAAGATTCAGCATCCTCGTCACAATGAATCGATCCCTGCACACGTTTTGTCAACATTAAGGAACCGATTTTCGATCTTTTGAGTCTGTTGACCTATTTCGATGCTTACTCAAAGATTGCTTTCGTGGTTTGGCAGTGCTTCATGAGGAAGTGAGGATCCGTCACTGTGCAGTGTTTCGGTTGCTCTTGATGAATACTTGTCGTCTTTTGGAGAGATATGTGGTAAATATGAGTCTGTATAGACATGAGTTGGAAGTTGATTATGTTGAAGTGAATTCTATTGGAAGTGTCATATTGTATCGAAGGCTGCTACATTCATTGTGTAGATGTTTTTTTATAAAATGAAACACAGCCAAATCACATGTGCATAAAAAAAAGATAACAAATACACACACCCACAAACACACACACACACACACACACACACACACACACACACACACACACACACACACACACACACACACACACACACACACACACACAAACACACACACACACACACACACAAATAGTCCACATAAAGCCTAAATACATACAAATGTCATTCATAAGAGAAGAATGTAGATGATTAATCTTCAAAATCTTTGTACTGCCACACACACACACACATCCTTAAATAGTTTCATTGATAAATTCTTCTATTTTAAATACACGTCCCTCCATCTGCATATTAGCCACCTGTGCAGGCATTGAACTTGAAACCTTGACCTTTCAGAGCACCAATGAGAGACTTGCGTAGTACAGCTTGCACTGGAGTTGTGGTCATTGGTGTATCAAAACCTTTTCCCCATAAATTTATCATCCTTTATTTCAACTCTACAACTATGCCATCTATGAAACAAAGGGCAGCTAGAAATGCTTAAGAGAATTCTACTTTTCTTTAAGATTGTTGATGCAACCAAAATTGTAAAAAACTTAATATAAAAAGTTTAAAAATGCTTTAGAAGCTTTTAGTTAAACGTTTTCAACAAAATGGGAAAACATTTCTGTGAAAACGTAAAATTCAATTGCGTTAAAGATTACTATTTTAGGTTTAAAGATATTCTTTTAAAAAAACTAATAAATATTAGAGGAATTTTAAATAAATAAGTAATTTAAACTTCTTGGAATGATTAAATATCAATATAAATCATTCAATCGCTAGGAGGGTGAAGGTGACTGTGTCGAGAGCAGTAATTCTCCAAACCAAGGTTCAATCTATATATCTGAACTTTTCTAAATTAAATTAATTCTTTTTTATTTTTTAATAGTTTATCTTTTTAATGAATCAATTATTTTCTTTTAGAAGATGAAAGCAGTTGTAGCAGTAGCAGTAATTTGAACAGCAACGACAACAGCAACAAGAGCAACCATTGCAACACCCCTCTCGACAATAAAAACCTTTTTAAAAACGGTGACAACATCTACAACAACCTGTACACCACCACCAACAACAACAATATCAACAACAACAACACCATCAGCAACACTTCACCGGTTGACACAATCCAACAAAAAACCATTCCAACGAACGCCGATCAGTTGCCTTCGAGCAACGGGCAACTCTCTAACCATTTAATCAACAACAAGAACAACAAAAACATAAGTAACAGGAATGACAGTTCCTCCAACACTCGTATGCCAGAACCCATCGACAACAACAACAACAAGAATAATGAAAGTGGCGTTTACCCGAACAGCAACTACTCCAAAAACAACCTCCAACAAGGCAACAACCACCTCCCAAGGCCCGGTCAAATGATAGGCCCCCACAACAACCACCCACCCACCATCTCCATGCCCAACTATCCACCAGGCTTTATTAACCCACACAATGTTGCCAACATACAATACCAGATGAATCCAGTTTTTGGCCCTGGCGCCCCGATGGGTGGAGGGCAACAGGGCATGTTGAACTACAGCATGGGCATGAATGGCATGCCGATGAGAGGCAGGCACATGACAGGCGTTAACATCATGCCCCCCAACCCCAACATCACTCCGCAACAACTACAACTACAACAACAACAACAAATGCAACAACAACAGCTTCAACAACATCAACAACTACAGCAACAACAAATGCAAATGCAACAGCAACAACAAACGCACTGGCCTCAACAATTCCTCATCCAACACAACAACTCCAACGGGATTCCCTTCACGGTTCCAGGCAAGCTGATGAACGGCTTCATCACGAACGCCCCTCAGCCCTTCATCTCCAAGGACAACCTGGTGCCCTCACCCATCATCTTCCAGCCCAACTACAACTCCCATCCCGAACACAAGTCCTTCCCGGACAGCCATGCGAGCAAGAAGGAACACAAGAAGAACAAGAACAAGGAAACATGTCTGTCTCCCATCTCCGACTACGAGGCTGACAATTACACCAGCAGTGACTTCTCCTCCACGCATTCTTCCAGCAAAAAAAGTGATTACTTCAATTTCCATTTTACAAGAATCTTTGAATTTGTACACTATGGCACTAACCCTTATAAAGAATTCGTGGAGAATTATATTAAAAGTGTTTTGAACTCCATTAATATTCTATTATAGCATTTTTGTACTGCATAAAAATGTAATCGAGTTTATTCACGAAGGCAACGGAGTGAAAGCGAAGAAGAACTCCATGCCATCGAGCATCAACCCGCAACAAGAGAGCCAGGTAGGCCGCTTGAAGACTAATTATTTGTAGCGAGATTTTTAGTATGACTTCACAAAATACTGATAGAGCACGAATGGAGTGTTCTTATCGCTTACAATGAAGAATACATAGGACGAAAGCTTCTGCTTTGATCTTTTATCAATTTCCTCAAACGGATTCTAAACGACAAACCTTTTTTGTTTTAATTTACTCATTATCATTTTTTGATCTTCATTAAGTAGTTTGTTTTGGGTGAACGGGTAGCTGAGTCGACAACGACTCTCGGCTTGACCAATAATGAAAGGTCCTAGGTTCAAGTGCAACCAATGCTCTAGTGACCCAAAGGCGTAAATAAAAATATGCAGCCTAAGTGGCCTGGAAGCCCGTTCGGGTTATAGGCCACTATAATAATGCTCGTCATTATTATCATTATTATTATTTTATGAAGGCATCATTGTTCATCTTCCTGGATCGTCTCGCTCTTCTCCACGGAAAGAGATTCTGGGTGTCCGATGTTTGAATGCTGATTCAGGCGTGATCAAGCATTTGCTTTTCTGGCGGTAGAAGCAAGAGTGGTGCTTACTTTGACATGTCCGACTCATCTGACGATTAGCAGCAAGACGCCAATGACCTAGATTCGAAACGTTCAGAGAATAAATTGAGCTATTGATGTAGGCATTGTGCATTTAATGCTCCTAGCGTTGCGCAAAAGCCATCCCACGCGTTGTGTTGTCATATTGCCGTGGAAGCGTGCAGAATTGCACTGTCAACGCAGGTGGAGTGCACAAGACTTCAAGATGATGAATAAGATGTCAACTAGTGACCAATGATTTATCTCGCAAACGCTTGTCATGGACAATGACGGAACTTCCATGCTCACCTTCTGAGCAACTTCCAGCTTGTGTTCACACGTTTTATTCAGTAGTTTTCCGCCAATCAGCCGTAATGTGTTTCGACAGTGAGAAGAAAGGTCCTTTCATCCTAGAGAATCTTCAAGCTCAGTACGAGCAAAATAGAACTTCACTGCACGAAGTGATATTCTGTTCGTTCTTGAATTTTGAGTTGTGCACATTTCAGAAATCTAAAATAATTTTTTTCAAAGATCGTTTCAAAATTACTCAAGCATCGTCTTAGCATACAACAAACTGCCAACCCTCACCATCACCACCACCATCTCCACTACCGCCACCACCATCACCTTACCACCACCACCATCACCTTACCACCACCACCACCACCACCACTTGCACAGATGGCTCAAAGCAACGTCTTCAACAAACTGTGCAGTCTTGGTGAAGAGGGCGACAGACGCCAGCTTCTGACGGAGCTCTTCAACCTCATGGCTTCCAAGGCAACTCCCATCACTGTGATGCCTGTGGTGTGCAGGCAGACCGTCGACTTGTTTAAGCTGTACAACATCGTCAAGAGCTATGGAGGCCTCGAAACCGTGCGTCTTGAAATATTCGATACCGTGATTATTTACAACCTCAAAACCTTGGCGCTTTTAAGAGTGTGCTCTCCGTTCACTTTCAACGCATACAAACCTTGCACATTGCAGGTGTGTAAGATGAAGCAATGGCGAGATGTGAGTTCGTCCATGGGCTTCGGCGGCTCCACCAGCGCAGGCTTTGCACTCAAGAAGACCTACTGCAAGTACCTCTTCACGTACGAGTGCAAGTTCGACCGCAACGACGCTGACCCCACGCCCATCCTCGTCTCCCTCGACCTCGTCTCGAAACTAGAAACCAAGAAAAAAGCTGCCAGTGAGTGTCACAGTCTTGAGGCCCGCTTAGTGCTGATTGTTTATTGATGTTTGAGTTTCAGAAGTTCAACTTGTTGAGCAAGGTTGTGACATCGTTGATATTCCCTCAAGGCACGTCCTCCAGCGTGGATGGCAACACGAAAGAGGACTCGCAAGACTCCTTCCACGAACTCACAAACAACAACCACAACAACAGCTCCACCAACAGCAACCACAACAACTTCAACCCTCACCTCGATGAGGCCAACATCAAACACCAAACCAAAGCCAAAGAAAAAACTGTCTTCTTCAATTATAATGACGATTTTTCCAGTATCAGAAACAGATCTATGGGGTTAGGAAACTATCGTAAATTTGAAAAGTGATGTTTTAAAATATAAAATTTTATTGAAACTGAATACTAAGTAACAAAAACCATTTCATTTAATTTTAATTGAATTAAAAATGATTTATTTCAGTATGGTTTTTAACGGAACGCAAAATAAAATTCAGGTATGATAAAACATTTAATGATTAAAGATAGTGTTTGTTGATAACTATTTAAACATTGAACTTTTATTCTTCTTCATTTAAAGTTTTATATTTTGTCGCCCCGAAGACTTTTCCTGTTGAAAACGTCATGAAGAGACGATTCAAAAGGAGAAAAATCTACCATCGAGATATTGGTATGCTTAACACCAATAAAAAGTGTATTTATTTCATTTAATAGCTCAGAGATTTTGTTTTTAAGAAAAAAATAAATGAGTATTTCAATATAATTTATGTAAAATCAACAGTGCGAGTTGAGTTGAGGAAGGTGGGGCTGGCTTTGACGTCTGGCATGCTTGCGGAGGTTTCATGGGCGATCGACTACCTGGCTGTCTTCACGCATGATCCAGTCAGTGCCCATTTGGATGTCTCCAAACACGCCAGACTGTTCGATTCGTTGATGAACTTGTTTGTTCTATGCATGCAAGAGTTGGTGGAAACGATGCGTGAAAGAGATCATTCGATAAAGAATGGAAAACTGTTGGATAGTTCCATAGAAAAAGAATTCTCTGGGAAAGAAGAAACTTTCATGAAAAAAGAAAGAAGTGAAGAAGATATAGAATTTATGGAAGAAGAAACAAAAAAATATTACTCTGAACTTGAAAGCGTGAAGGAAGTAAAAGCCGATGGTGATAATGTCCATGTCGAAGATAACAACACTTTCAACTTCCGCACACACACTTACAACACATTCTTTGGTACAGATCTCCAAAAAAATCACCCATGTTTATTTTCTCTGAAAGGGGAACTAGACCACAAAAACGTATTCTACAATTCGGTGCATCACCCTAGAGACAGTACGAAAAAGTTAAGATTAGAAGATTTAAAAGAAGATGAAGCAATTACGCATGAAAATGACAAGATAGAGGATGAGCATAAAAGCTATGAAATGAAATACCCTTCTACGACTCAAGCATCTCAAGGCTTCCACGATGACTCGGTAGATTCTCCTTCCGCTTTCTGCAGAACCTATCTCGAGGAGTTGGCGTCTGCTTCGGCGGTGGGATGTGACGTCACAGAAGCCGGAGAGGACCTCTTCAACAACACCCAGGAGAAACAAGACTTGCTGGCTCGCAAGTGCATCTGCATCAGCAACGTCTTGAGGAACCTCGCCTTGCAAGCGGTGAACGAAAAAGAAATGGCGACAAGTTTAAAGTTCATCACCCTCGCAAGCCATTTCCTCCTCTTCGATCACCAGCACCCTCCCAAACAAGATTCACCTGCTACGGAAGCGGTCCCTGACCTCGAAAACGAAGTCGACAAGTTGTGGTGGAGCGGCACCAGCAGCAATATCCGATCCAACTTCATCGTTGCGCTCTCCTCCATCGCCACCCACATCAGCCTCTTCAGTCTGCCTGGAGACGTCTGCATGCAGCTCTGCAGTGGCTTGCTCCACTGGGCCATCTGCCAGAGCTCCGAGGCCTTGGACCTTCACTCCGGTCTCTCCATCTCCATCCAACGAATCGTCTTCGAAACACTCACGAAGCTCTGCATGCAACGCGAAAATACAGACTTCCTCCTCGCGACGCCTCCCTTCTCGAGACTGGTGAAGCTGGTGCAGTACATGGTGGAGGTGCTCTACCTGGAGGAGTCAGAGGTGGAGAGGGACATCTTGCTGGGACTGCTGAGCAGGCTGGTCGAAGGCGACAGCAGGGTGGCAAGGATTCTGGTGATCGACGGCACTGCTCCCCTCATCCTCATCGGGCTCATCGAGAACTACATGAACACCCTCGTGATGCGGGAGCAGTCCAAATACATGGAAGGATTCAACGTCTCAGAGCAGTTCCACGAAATCAGCGCCTACACAGCGTGCAAGGCTTCCGAGATCTTCCGCTCTTTGACAGACAATCCTGAAAACGCCTCTTTGTTGGGCAAGTTCAGGAAGCACTTTTTGGAAATGTCCACGAATGACTTACAGGACGATAACATCACCGCTAACATTTGTCACGTCATAGCAACGCTTGCCTAACAATGCATAACAAGCTTGCTAGTTGTTTAATCATTGATATATATAATATTATAATATCAAGAATCCTCTCTGTAAACTCTCTCGAACACGTAAAGCCTATTATAGTCACCCATACTTTATGTTGTCGCCACTATTAGCACTTTTAAAGATTTTATTTCTTTTTAAAGACACGGATTTTTATGTAAATAGATCTTATTGATTATATAATTAACTTTAGTTAATTGGAGAAGATTGATCAATTATATTTTTTATGACCTTTAATTGATGTGAAAATTTCTTTTGATATTTATACTGGCAAACGTCAATACTCAGTCTTAATTTTGTATTACAATTTACTACAAGGATTTGAGACCACGCTAAAAGATTAATGGCAAAAGATTTAATGATCAAATTTGCCTTTTTAAATTATTCAACGTCGTTTGTAATATTTGGAATATTTGTAATATTTAAAATATTTGGAACATCTCAAGGGGGTTAATTTTTATGTTAACGATTTTGAATTTACTTGGATAAAAACATTTTTATAGAGAAATTAATTAATAATTTCTTTTACCTATGTGAAAACTGAAATTTGAAGAAACGAAATAGAAGCATTTAAAATCATTGTTTTTTTCAGTATCTGCTACTTGAGTTCTATGGTTAAATATGGGCTAGAAATATTTTGAAAAAAATTATGAGAGATTTAGAATTTAAAAATTTCAGATTATTGTGTTTCCAATTTGATAAACTTTTCAGTGGCCCAAACAAATGTATAAACTACTTATTGATATTATTCCTTTTAATTGAAACTAAAGTCAATTTAAAGATCAATTCAAAGAATGAAATATGAAAATAAAAATGATTTAGATTTATTATCCAAAAAATCACCATTCAGAGAAAATCATCAATTTATGGCAATATTAACGCAAGACACCAAATGCCTCTTTACCAATGATATTTCACATGGTGGTGACCAGCTGTGCCTATGGTTATGGTGAGGGTGAGAGTCAAATTTATTATAAAAACAGAGGCTTATAAATGAAAGCTTTGTGTAGTAAATATTTAAAAATAGCTTTTATAAAGAAATTAATAGGAAATCTTGGAAACATGAATAATACTGAAAAGTTAAAAACGTAAAACGAACGGAGGCGAGGATATTGGTTGACGTAGAAGAAGAGTGAGTAGGCCATCATTATCTGCATTGCCGTAGCGACTCCCACCTTCTTTGGGGCAATCCATTTCATGTGGTACTTCCAACCCCCTTAATTAGAAAATTATAATTAAAAGGTTAAATATATTTGCAATAAATAATTTTGGTATTATTAGTATTTCAAGTACTGAAACGAACATCTTCCCATGGTCCTAATAAGGTTGATGGGATCATAGTTTCTCCTCTGAAGCCATCCTTGCAACTCTCCTAGCTTCACTTGCTTGATGTCCAAATCAGCTGTAGAATAGTGTTTTCGTTGTTAATACTGTTGAAATTCAAAATTTCAAACTCCTATCAATATTTAATTAATATTTTAAATCAATATTATTTAGAAAATGATATGAAAATAGATTTCGATCACTTATAAATTATAATGACCTTGGAATAATAAATAATCAGATTAAATATTAGAAATATTACGTTTTCCATAATAGCGGTTTGGATAGTAAGGCCCGTGTATTTTTGGGTTGTACTCAGCAGGATATTCACCGATAGCACACTTTTTGCGAAACTGTTCAAGCAAGCCCTCCATTTTAGTTCATAGCATTGACTATCGAAATGGCTGAAAATTATCACTACCTTTGGTGTGAAAAGTATTTTAAATATATAGATAAAATATTTTTTAACTTGAAGAATATTTTTTTGAAAGTATTGAAATTTTAAAAAATTGAAATTTTATTTCAATAATTATTTTTTCTTAATCTTTATAAATGAAATCTTTGACTAGATTGTTTTCGTGTACTCTGAGTCTTTCTAAAAGAATAGCGGTTATTTAAGATTTAAATGATTTAATTAATTATTTTATGATTATTATTTAATACGAGAACTTTAAATTGATGTCTTCATAAGCTTCATCCACCTATAGTACAAGATGTCTGGAGAAAGCAGGAACATTCATGTTTCACTCATTCCAGCCCTATCTGACAACTACATGTATCTCTTCAGAGCTCAAGACTCCATCAACTGTTGCGCTATAGACCCTGTAGAACCTCTGAAATTGAAAGCATATTTGGACTCTCAAGGCCTTAAGCTCACTGATGTCTTTATAACACATCATCACTGGGACCATGCAGGTCTAATGAAACTTTAAAAATCGATCAAGTAAATACTAGTCTAAATATTATTCAAAAAAATCATTACAGGAGGCAATAAACAACTATCTAGCATGTACCCTGCAATATCCTTCTATGGAGGCGATGATCGAATTGACTGTCTCAATCACAAAGTCATTCCTAATCAGGAGGTGGTGATCGGCTCTTTGAACATCAAGTGTCTGTTCACTCCATGCCACACTGCGGGCCACATGTGTTTCTATGTCAGAGAAGGTTCCAAAACTCCGATTCTTTTCTCTGGAGACACCCTTTTTGTGGCTGGATGTGGGAGGTTTTTCGAGGGCTCTCCTGCCCAGGTTAATTATGAATAATATATTTTAATCTGTGCTACTTTTCATTTATCTCTAAAAGTTGTTCAATGGGAATATTTTCAAATCCTAGATGTACCAAGCCTTGGTGAAAGTTTTGGGAAATCTCCCCAAAGAAACATTGGTTTATTGTGGTCATGAGTATACAGTTAAGAATCTAGAGTTTGCTGAGCACGTTGATGCGTCTAATGCACACATCAGAAAGAAATTAGCTTGGGCTAAAGAAAGGAGAAAACAAAATGAAGCAACCATTCCATCTACAATAGGTTTGAAATGGTTGCTTATCACATTTAATTTGAAGTTATTCAATGAAATTGTTTTTAAAGGTGAGGAATGGTTAACAAATCCATTCATGCGAGTGGAGGATGCGTCTTTAATGGCAACTACTAGAAGTAATGACCCAGTTGATGTGATGAAGGTGTTGAGAGCTAAGAAAGATAATTTCTAATGTTAAATGTTTAAAGTGCATAAATTTTTATTTCCATTTGAATATAGTTAATTTAAGATTATATGAAATAATCAAATATATTTTATCACTATACAATTTATTGTCGATCCATGTATACTACCAATAACCATTTTTATTTTCAGTTTTTTCAAAATCATCTTAAAATATTTAATTGATTTATTCTATATATATTTATGAAACATTGGCAGGTTCTTTTGGTTTTTTCTTCAACTTGTTATAATTTTTACCGTTTAAATAAATTTACTTCGTTTTCAGTGGCAAAAGTTATTTAGATCAAAGCTCACTTTTAATCCTGTTCATGATTTAGGTGTTTTTCAAAATTTTGTGAAATCAAACTAAAATCTCAAAATGAGTAAGAAACAGACGCCTAGTGATTTTTTAAAACAAATTATAGGCAGACCGGTTGTTGTAAAATTAAATTCCGGCGTGGATTATCGAGGTATGATTTCAACTATAGTATAGTAACTATACATTTTAAAGTTTTCATTTTATACTATAAAACTATCTATAAATTCTGGAATTGCATTAGCATAAATTAAATTTTTTGTAATTAACAATGCCTTTCAAACTGACGTATTATTAGGGGTGCTGGCCTGCCTAGACGGCTACATGAACATAGCGTTGGAGCAGACGGAAGAATACGTGGGAGGACAGTTGAAGAACAAATGTGGAGATGCTTTCATCAGAGGAAATAATGGTGAGGATTATGGAAAGATTATTCCATTACTTAATTCAGGATGTGGGCAGGGAGTCTAATTAAAGTTTAATAATTAAACTGTTATTACTTTTAATTTTTATAATTTCATAACCTTAATTTAATAAATAAGTAAATAAATTGTAATTTTACAAATTTTCAAATGACTTATAACATTAGCGATATAAATATAAAAATATTTTTATTAAGGCTTAAATAAAAATTCACATTTTTACAAATTTTCATTATTTTTTTCAGTTTTATACATTAGCACTCAGAAGAGGAGAATATGATTATTGTCTCTGAATTATGTTTTTTTTTCTAAATATGCTTATTTAAGTATTCAAGAATGAACTTTTTCAAACTGAATAAAGGGAAAAAATTAAGAAGCCATTATTCATTACCTTTCACTGATTTTTAAATGTGTATTATATATATTTGCAGGTGTTATGAACTAAATATAAAAATTTAATACAAAATCGTAAACAACAGAATATATTTTTAGATTAATTAAAATTTCTATTGAACTTTATTTATCTATATGTTCTAAAAGGAGTAAAGTATAAATTAAAATGTAAAGGTTTTGAAACATTCAATATGTATACAAAATGATCTATCCATGTTATTTAATAAATTTTCCGCTGTTTGAAACTAGAATGTAAGATAGAAATAAAATTTTATCAAATAATTTAAAAGAAAATATTAAAGTAACTTTTTAATAAATTAAAATTCTATTCTATCAAAAATAAGTAATATTTATACTCAAAATTTAACTTGTACAGTTCAAAAAACAAAAGTGAAACAATAAAAACATTAAATACCCTAAAATACCAGATTGATCGAATACCCATAGTGTTCATACATCAGTTTTTGAGCCTTAAACATTCTATTTTTCAAAATCTATGTCCGAACTAAAGACAAAAAAACAAAAATTTAAGGTGAAAAAAAGAACAATAATAATAACTGAACTTAAATAATATTATGACTAAGAAGATAAAAACTAATGAGCAAAGAATTTTAATATTTGTAATTTTATAATTTTTTAACAATTATTTAGAGAAAAAAATACTTCAATTTGGGCATTAAAATTTTTTTCATCTTCAACAAACGATCTTAAATTATTTTTTGTTAACAAATTTTATTTTAATACTTTTAATACACATTAAAAAAAATTAACTTTAAAATCTTTTTATAGTTGAATATGTATTTAAAACAAATAATATAAATTATCACAAGTTTAAACGAGAATTGTTATCTTTTATTTCAATACTTTTTTCATTTAAAAAAATGAAATACATCATATATAATTTTTATAATTAACAATGGGAAATATATTCAAAAAGTTGTAAAATAAAATAAAATTCTAATGATATATGAGACCCATTTAAGAGATTATATGCAAAGTCCACCGTTTCCACTTGAAATTATCTCACATTGCGTCATATAAATTGTACAAATAATCTGATAGTTTTAGAACATTAATAAAATCGACGTGTCATTTAACTTCTTCAACAAGGCTTCGACACCTCTGCGTTTAGGCCACTTGAGGAACGTTTGTCCTTTTGGCGACTCCTAAAGCGCTCAATTGTAAGATTAAGAGCTCGGGGTTGATGTGCATGCGATGCCTTGTCGTGAGATGCTGCAGGTATGAAAGTCAACGGAGAAGAAGTCCCATGCTGGTCGAATCTACTGAGTTCATATTTGAAAGAGGGGTAAAATAGAAAAAATAATGATAATAATACCAATGATTATTATATTTGTCGATAAATGATGATTAAAGCATCTTTTAATTACGTAAGAGCTGACTCATAAAGAAGTATAAGAAAAGCTAATTTATAGGACTACTCATAAACAACTTCAAGATTCGAGCAGCCCTTCCTTTATCTAGCCATAAACTGGTTCTGTATTAATTATATGGTAGTGGTCAAAGGCTAATTGCATGACGCTTCTCAATATATTGCTTCGAATTATTATTAACCAAAACTTGACAGAAGAATGTCAAAACTTGCTTCATGCTAGACTATGTGCGATATGTGGTATGTGAGATAAAAGTTTGAAATAAAAAGCAACAAAATCGGTGAAATCATTAACAACAAATGTAACGCTACTGGAGAAAGATCTCCGCTCAACTGCTCTGTGTGATCAATTGAAAAGGACTCGAAGGCTAATGGAGGTTTGGAGGAGGCGCGCACTCAAGACAAACTCGAAGTGCACATCCTTCCATCTTTTACTGAACATCCTTTTGCTATTCGAGTATTTTAACTTCTGACACAAAGTAGAGAACAAAGGGTCCTTTCAAAGTAAAAGAGATCTAGTAAATAAAAATAGTTAATTGTTTGTAAATTTTCTATTATATTTTTGTAACGCATAAATATCATCAGTTCTTTTTGTGAGCTTATAAAGTGATATAAGAAAGGAGAAAGGTCACACATAAACAAAACAAGCAATTTGTTGCTGGTAAATAACCTCTAGTTGCCTAACTATGTCTCTTCAGTCCATGGAGTGCCACCCTCCGTCATCACTCTTTGACCACCCATCTTCATACACCAATCTTCCACCACCTCGCCTACACACTCTATGACTCGTCACCAGTTGAAACTCTCACCACTACCACCATCAAGAATATCTATCATCCCACCCATCATTGTCCACCCTTCTTCACCGTCCACCAGCTTTATCCTTCACACACTCCTCATTAGAAGATAACTTCACTGCAGCATTCTTACACATACCTGCTCATCGATTGAACCATCATGAGAATGTATATGTTTTGCAGTATAGGTTGGACTATATACCATGCAAGCGAAATTTCACCATATGAAGAACTGAACCTTAAAAATCACTGTTGGCTTTATGAAATTTAATTTTTCTCTATTATAAATAGACAATGATCAGTTCATTAGAGGGGCTCTATTACAGAACAATTAAAGAAAGAGTACATCTTGAGAGCAAAGCGTTCATGGATTTTTATTTAATGTTTTATGGTGTGTGTAGGACCAAGTAATTGCTCTGAGGTTGCTTTGAAGTTTCATGACATCTGAGAACTTTCTAAGAATGTTATTTATTTATTTTTATTTAAAAAATCGTCATTTACTTCAAATACAAGTAAATAAAGACATTCAAGTGTGCGTTCACACTAGAGGTCGGACATGGACGATTTTTCATTCCCGGTCCCGTCCCGTTCCCGAAATTTGTTTTCCCGTCCCGTCCCGTTCTCGATGGGACATCAGAATTTTGATTCCCGTCCCGTCCCGTTCCCGAAATTTGTTTTCCCGTCCCGTCCCGTTCCCGATGGGACATCAGAATTTTGATTCCCGTCCCGTCCCGTTCCCGCAACTCGATTCACGGTCCCGACCCGTTCCCGAAACTTTTTTGTTTTTTTATTCATTTTCGCTGCCGTTTTCACTGGTCCCAAACTTGCTAGTTCTAACATTTCTTACAATTTATTATTTGAAAGTCAGAGAATATTTCTTTTAATAAAATAAAAAAAACACGATTTAAATTTCAAATATTTATTGAAATGAAAGTATTGAAGTTAGTCATTGTTTTTGAGTAATTCAATCAAGTCTTTATTGCTTTTCACACGGGTTAAACCGTTAAGAGTTTCAGCTTTCAAATGAGAGGATTTTGGGTCTGAAGTTAAACGACCACATATTAAAAAATTCCGTTCACAGGGAATATAACTTGCAGATATACTAAACAAAATTTTGGCTACTTCTTGTTGTATTTTAAAATTGCTCATTTTACTCCAATAAAATAAAACATCTTTATAATCTTCGATTTTTTTGGGACGTAATTGTGAATATTTGTACAATTCATCCTCTTCTGAATTTTTTTCTTCGTTCATTATTATTAATTCTTCAATAATGATAGAAATATGTTTTTTGACAACATTCTTATTCTCCACAACTGCAAATATAAAATCATTCGTATAATTTGTTAGTATTATAATTTTATTATAATTTTTTCGTTATAAAAACAAACATAATAGGTCTAAATAACCATCATTTGTTTTTTTTCTCAACGGCACTGCAGCTTGGTCTGGCTGTACAAAATAGATTTAAATTTTCTCTAATGAAAGTCTTGGTATTTATTTCTTTTCTATCCCAAACTTTTTTTCTATTATTCTTTCATACTGTGGATGCAACAGACATGCTGTCATATGAATGAGATCAATGGCATCTTTTCTTTTGTCGAAATGATCAACTGAACAATCATTTGGAAATTAATCATTCAAATTCAAAGTATTAATTTATAAAATTAAAATAATATAACTGACCATTTTGATTTCATCTGAAAAGTTTTCATCATCACCCATTTGTTCTAATCTCCCTAATCTTTGGACTCACCATAACAACTTCAAATGTAGTGTTGGAGATTTCGACATTGGCAATGGTGGCTTCGTTACACATTTCTATTGCATTTAATACTTATTTTAAGTACGGAGTATCGATGAAATAAAGATTTTCATACTTAGAAGTTTGCTGAAAAATCATTGTTAAAAAATCCAATCCCAATAACTGTCATTCCCGTTTTTCCCGTTCCCGATTTAAAAGTTGATTCCCGTTCCCGTCTTTTCCCGTTCCCGATTTGAAAGTTGATTCCCGTTCCCGTTCCCGTCCCGAAAACCTATTCCCGGTTCCCGACTTTTCCCGTCCCGAAATTAATTTTCATTCCCGTTCCCGCGGGAGTCCCGCGGGTACCCGCGGGTACCCGGTCAGATCGGGTACCCGGTCCGACCTCTAGTTCACACACACACACTTACACACACACACACATACACACACACACACACACGCACACACACACACACACACACACACACACACACACACACACACACACACACACACACACACACACACACACACACACACACACACACACACACACACACACACACACACACAAACACACACACACACACACACATACACACACACACACACACACAAACTCTCTAACAAATATATATCTATATATGTATAAGGCAAAGTGTTATGCGGGCTTATATAGGAGTTATAGGACGGTATAGGGAGTTCGACTGTAGAAAAGGCAGTGAGTGCTTGAGATGGCAGTTTAAAACGACACGATGGCAGAGGTTGTCTCTGGATCGTGCAAGAACTTTTCAGGATGGATGACCCGCCAGATGCCAATGCAGATTCGGCGTCTGCTAAACTACCATCACACCTAGGAGTCGACTTCAAACTAAAAGCTACAAACAAATTCAACTCGAACTACAAGTTGAGACTAAACTATAAAGTAAATTCTAGCCTAACGAAGCACATTCCACCACTGCTGTATATAGTTATAGTTGTCGTTTGCTTGCTGGTGGAGGTTGCCGAGGGAACCTTCTACAATGAGTGGGCGGTGGAGGTGGTTGGGGGAAGAAGGGAAGCTGACGCAGTGGCCAAAGAACATGGATTTGTCAACACGGGACAGGTTGTCTTTATAATTATCATATTATTTCTTAGTTAAGAAATTTATAAGTGTATTATACAATATTAAATATTAAAATATTTGTTATTTTAACTTTTTAAACTAAACCTTCAATACATTTACTTTTTCGTTTTTATAACGATCGATATTTATAAACACGCACGCAAGTTGTGCAGTTTGACAAAAATAGCATTGCTTAACTTGAACACGAATAAACTTCAGCATTGAGACTTGTGAAATAATTAAAAAACAAATAAGACTAATTTATTACCTATTTATTAAGTCGTTTATAATTTAATTAACTTTTAAACCTCTTTGAGTAATTTTAAATCTATAAAAAGTCATTTGAGTAATTTTTAATTTTTATAAATTTCCATTATTAATCCTTCGCTTTGCCTCCGCTGTCAAGACAAACAACATATAAGTTGATTACAACCTGGTAACATATGCCTTCGTTTGTTTTGCTATTCAAAGCATTCGCAAAAGTTTCTCAATACGTTTCACGGATTTATTTTCGTTGGAATATATGATATAATTGATTTTTAAAGTTGTTTTATTATTATTTTTATTACTATACGGGTTCAGATAAGTTATGCTAGTTAACAGGGGCGGCGATCTGCTGCAAATCTTGGGGGGGGGGGGGGTGGTCCTAACCAGCATGGACGATCCTGGGAGGGTCCTGGACTCCGGACTTCCTCTCCCCCCACTTAAAAAACATTTCAAAACCTATTTTTGGATACGAATATTTAAGTAAGCAAAGAATAGTTTGGTTTTAGACAGCTATTACTACAACTACACATACTCACAATGTATTACTATATAAACATTCTGTTTTATGCCATGGTTGACGATTATGCTCGTATCAAAACAAGAGTTTACAATTTTTTTTATTGAAAAAGTGGGGGGCGTCACTACCAAAAAGTGGGGGGTCCGGGCCCCAGGACCCCCCCAGGATCGCCGCCCATTCTAGTTAGGAGTAAGAATTTAATGAACAAATTAATAGAAAAACATGAAAAATTTTGGTAAAAATGATTTCTTAAAAATTTTTGAATAACTTATCAATCGATAAATAATAGAGAACTACCAAAAGATAAAGATTAAAAAAATTCTTCTTTAGAAAAATATATGAGATTGGCATTGAAATATATGGAATGCGTATTAGGGATATACCTTTTTACAACCTAATGTTTATTTATGTCAATTTAATGAATAAATGATCGAAACCAAGAAAAAGATATATTTGAATATCTTTTGAATAAAAAAAAATCAAATTGCGTGCTGTAACTTAATAAGTTACACTGTTTAATAACTCCGGCATATCTTGCTAATAACTATTATATTATTTGTATGATTGATATACATCAGAACATCACTGATTATTATTTAAAAAAATCTAGACTGCACTTTGTTTTCTGCAGACTGAATACAGTTCCTGAATCACTTATTTAGTATTTTCCGTGCACTGGGGGCTTCTTGGTATCTTCAATGCTAATGTTTCTTGCTTCCAGTTTTTCCAATACCTCATTTCGGAAGGTTTTAGCATTTTTGACAGATTACTGTAACAACGCTTCAGTAATCTGTCATTGTAGCTACAGTGAATCGTGCGTTGTAGAAAAGTTGATCAGCAAACCAATAAATTATAACTGGGTAGTTATTGCCAATAATTGACCAGTTATAAGAAATAAATCTTCGGTTTTCTGTAATCTTTCAGGTGACTGTTGAAATGACATCAGATTATTGTCGCAAGTTCTCGAGTCCTTCTCTCACCACGACCATTTGGCGAGCGCAGATAGGAGATCAAGAGACTTCTTTTCTGCAGCACGAAGAGTTCGTGAGAGGGTATCTGGCTTACCCAGCTGCACGAATATTAAAAGTTGAAAAACGACGGGTGAACAAATTATAATGTCAACGGCCAACTAGTGGGTCTTTTCAAACCCGTACCGGAAAAGTGGCTTTAGCACAAGCCTTGGTAAGCATCTCAGACATGTGATTTTACCCCTTCAGTCTTCCTCCCAGGATCACTCTTCTACTGCTTTGCAGGTTAGGTGAAGCAGAGGTGGATGTCATGAGAAAAACACTCTGAGCTGAGGACTTGCAAACCAACTTCAGTATTTGCAACGAAGGCGAAAGACTAAATGCTAGAACTATTCAGAGCTGAAACTTTTTTCTGAAAATAAAACCAAAATGAATGCAAGTTACATTGTTACCTTGGCTACCATTTCTGAAACGCAGCAGATTATTAATCTGATTAATAATATTGCAAAGAGGTAGCCTCATTATAGTTGTATTCTATGGTATATATTCGACGATGCCTTGTTTTGATTTGGCGGTTACTTTTTTAGAGATATCGTGTCGCTGGCTGTTTTTATTGTTTTCAGATAGAATTACTTTTAATTAAGAATTTACTATTTTCCAAGGCAACTTACAAAGTTGTATTTCTTATCATATCACAGCACATCAATTAAACGCGTGTTCAATAAACTTTCACAATGAAGTTCACAACTTTGATTTTAAGCGTGGAGTTCTTCACTCCCCTCTCGGTGAATGAAGCAACAACTGTCGGTTAGGAGCCTAGTTTTAATTTGAAAGTGACTTTTTTTTAATCTAAAGAAACTTGGTTTTTTTAATTATTATTGTTTTTAGGTAAAAGTTCATCGATTTATGATACAATGAATTTAATATTCGAAAACAACTTAAAAGTTATATTCCAAATGCGCATATGCCAAGCTATTATCTACTTGGTGGCTTCGTCAAGCGGCTGATAACGCTTAGGCAAACACTCGTGTGTCTCAGGGTTCACACACTCATCTACACAGTAATACAAACACAGACATATACACATACACATAAAAACACACGAACACACACACACACACACACACACACACACACACACACACACACACACACACACACACACACACACACACACACACACACACACACACACACACACACACACACACACACACACACCACGACAGATCGGAAGCCTAGAGAACTTCTACTTGTTCGTGAACAGACGAGTGGTGAAGAGGGCAGCGTCGAGGTCAGTGAGGTGGCATCGCAAATTGAAGAACGAACGCAAGGTGGGTGCTGGTGGTGGTGGGTGGTGGTGGGTGGTGGTGCTGGTGGGTGGTGCTGGTGGGTGGTGGGTGGTGGTGGTGCTGGTGGGTGCTGGTGGGTGGTGCTGGTGGGTGGTGCTGGTGGTGGTGCTGGTGGGTGGTGGTGGGTGGTGGTGGGTGGTGGGTGGTGCTTGTGGTGCTGGTGCTGGTGGGTGGTGGTGGTGGTGGGTGGTGGTGGTGGGTGGTGGGTGCTGGGTGCTGGTGCTGGTGGTTGATGGAGGCTTCAGAAAGAAATCATGAACGCTTGTTAGCATGGCGGATCGTAGTGCCTCAATGAATGACTGAGTGATGGAATGGTCGATGCATCAAGGAGCTGAAACTAAAAGTTGGCGTTGGTAACAAGGCATGTTATCGCTCACTTCCATCTTTGATAAAGGACTGGATTATGAACCAATGAATGAGGGATGGATGGATGGATGGATTAATAAAAGATCCATGAATGGATGAATTTTAACAACAAATTATAAATTGCAATTTATATAATATTAATAATATTATTACCTGTATTTTCATTTAAATACTTTTATTAAAATTTAATAAATCTATTAGAGAACATTACTTAGTAATAGGCAAAAAACATTCTCTCAAAACATAACGTTTATATAGCTCACATTCTACCGACATAAAAAATAACATTAAAAAAAGAAGCAATTTTTATGTATAAATAATTTAAATAAAATTCAATGAGTAGATCCTTTAAAATTATTTTCGGTAAAAAAGATATTCATGTATAATATACCTTGTAATCAACTAAGTTGCCATCGTAATTCATCCTCAGCAATGCATGCGTCTCTTCAGGAGTCAATGATGGGATGGAGGTGAAAGGTCCGAGGGAGAGCGTTAATAAGGCAAGGCCATTGATGAAAAGGCAGATATGCTCTGGTCTGGAATAGGCGCAAAGGATTGTAAGACGACCTAACACGCAAGAAGCTGAATGTGTTTTAGTTTTTGCTTTTTCTGCAGCTTTTGATGATGACAATAATGAGGAAGAATATAGGCTGTGGTTACAGTAGTGCAATGTCTTTTTGTTTTTTTTAGAGAAAGAAATATCCAATGAAATATCCGTTACTTACTCTCCGATTGACGTCTTAGAAATGATTCCAAGACCTTACCATTCGTTGGAGTAACAATGTGGAGCAGAGAAGGTTTGAGGCTGGGAAGACAGTCTTTGAGCGATTACAAGGAATTCAAGCTGCCTGCCACTAAATCGAGTTATACTGCCTAGAAACAGTTGCCAAGCAGCAGACTCAATCGAAGAGCGTTTGCAATGCATAATAACGCCTTGATTGGTATGCAGGAATGAGATGATTCGTTTTGCCTTGTAATGCGATAATCTAATTGCTGATCAATTTATCTGTCAATCCATTTATTTATCTATTTATTTATCTAATCATACATTCCACCGTCAAACTATCCATCCATCCATCCATCCATCCATCCATCCATCCATCCATCCATCCATCCATCCATCCATCCATCCATCCATCCATCCATCCATCCATCCATCCATCCATCCATCCATCCATCCATCCATCCATCCATCCATCCATCCATCCATCCATCCATCCATCCATCCATCCATCCATCCATCCATCCATCCATCCATCCATCCATCCATCCATCCATCCATCCATCCATCCATCCATCCATCCATCCATCCATCCATCCATCCATCCATCCATCCATCCATCCATCCATCCATCCATCCATCACATCCATCCATCCATCCATCCATCCATCCATCCATCCATCCATCCATCCATCCATCCATCCATCCATCGAACCCAGGTGAAATGGTGGAAGCAACAGGAAGGCGTTTTGAGGGTGCAGAGAGCGGCTGCCAAGAAGAGGTTCACTGACCCGATGTGGGACCGGATGTGGTACTTGGTGAGTGGGTGGGAAGGCAAGAATGCATAATGAATGGATGGAGTGGGAGGGATTATAACTGGATGGATGGGTGGGAAGGAGAATAACTGGATGGGGAGAAGATGAACAATCAGCAGTCCATCTTTTAATCTAATAGAATCCTTGAGTTAGTATTTCACGAATTCTGTGGCGTCAAAGGCGTAATATGTCCTATATAATGTAGTATAAGTGAGTGGAGATGAAGAGAGATATAATTGAATGGTGAAAAGTGGAAAAGATAAGAAAAGTGATGATGGCAGTAAACTTCAAATAAAAACAACGTAAGGATGATTGGAGAAAGTTTGTGATGATAGGTGTTCATGATAATGCAAAACCAACGTGAGAGTGAGTTTCGATGCTTTTTAAAACTTCATATTTTCCCATTTTTCTCACGAAACCGCCACAAAGATCAGCAACAAGCTTCCGTTACTTACATCCCTGCCATCGGACCAGTCCTTACTTTTTCTTTGTTTAACGTCTTTATTGTTAATCACTACAATAAATCATAAACTTTTAATATTTTCCTGCCAGATTAATAGTTGAATAAACTATTTTCTCATTTTATTTTAGATTTTATTTGTGGCTTTTTCCGCCAATCATGCACCCAGTCGTTCATTCCTTTGTGTTTTCAATTATTTCTATAATGCTTCTATTCCTTATCTTCCATCAATTTTTTCTACGTTCTTTAAAATTGAAAATAAAGTTTTCAACAGAAAATTAATAATTATTTGATTAATTAGCTAACTCAGAATATTTTTAAATGCCGTTTCAATTAACATTTCTGCGGCGTTCAAGAACAGACACGTTCTCAATTTTTATGCAAGCTTGATGCTAGAATTTAATGTTATTTAGCATTTAAAAAAGGAAATATAACACCAGAACAATATAAAACCGAATATTATTAACGTGGCGTAAACCTGGACAAGCTACGAGACTACTCAAGTTTCAAAAACAAATATTAATATTATTATTGTTAATGAGTAAAAATTTAAAACTATATTCTTCTTAGAATACTTTATATTATTTATACTACCTATCAAATAACTATTCTTTAATTATAATACATGCTCCGTCCCATTTACGAATGTTCCCTATTGTTTAAACGAATCTTAACCCAAACTCTATTCTAAGATATATTCCGTAATTTTTTAATGGTTCACTAGATATTCATACTTTAAAGTTTTTAGAATTTTTTCCGTTCTAAAATGGGATGGAATCTATATAATTGAGCGCATAAAAACACTTTATTCAAACACTCGAGAGAATAAAAACTTGAAAAAGTTGTAAGTGCCATGAAGGAATTCGCTGGAATCAGCACTCGCGCACGTAAGTGGTTGCATTACCTCCTTAATTACTGCTCGTCCTGCAATTGTAGCGCGTGGGGCATAACTTACTCTTGTTTAATGCATCGCTAACCGCAACCATTGCGTGCCTGCCTATGTAATATAGAGCGACTGACGTTGTTTCCTTATTTACAACCAAGCTCTTGTTCTACGTTTCAATGTTTTCTTTTGTCAAAAAAAGTAATTGATTGGAGGCTTTTTTAGTTATATTTTTTTCAAATATTGCACTGAACAGACTCTAATTCTTACAAGAAACTTTGTTTTTAGTGAATTTAAAAAACTAGCTTTACACCAGTGCTTTCAATCAATCTTAATCACTACATGAAGCTGAAAAATAATCAAAACAGTGTGAAGAAAAATCATGTAATTTTCTAAATGCTAATGCACCACAAGGAATCAAATGATTATTTCAGGCTTAGCAAAGGCACATACACCGGCGATACTTTAAAGGCTGTGCAAACAAACAAGAGATCAGCCCAGCAGATAACGCTGCAGTTATTGTCATAGAAGTATCGTCTTCAAGTGCCGTAAAGCACCATGTATAGAGCGCACCCGTGTATAAGGCGCATTTCGCATTTAATTGCTAGAAATATTTTTTGAATTACAAGAATTGAAATCTGTATAATGCACACTAGCTTTGAAAAGTAAATTTTACAGAAAAGAAGTACGTCTCATAAATGGTGTTTAACGGTGTACCATTTAGAAAGAAATGTTTTTTAACCTATGAAGCAACTTTAAAGTATGTTTTGAAATCCCAGATGCAGAGAATATTTGTATTTTGTATATTTCTCCATTCATCCATCCTTCCACAGCCTTCTGCACTCTACTTAAGACATCATGAAAGTCCTATATTTTGCTTTCAACACTTGAATATTTGCTTTTATCTTTCTTTTGTTTAGTCACATCATCATTATCATGGTGACCACCATCATGATCATCTTCATCATTAGCAAAATCACCGCCTTCACCCCCACCACCACCACCACCATGATCAGAACCGCAAAGGCAACAATATGAACGTGATGGGCGCGTGGAACAGGGGCTACACGGGCAAGGGCGTGGTGGTCTCGGTGTTGGACGACGGCATCGAACACAACCACACCGACCTCGCCGCCAACTACGTGAGTCGAGTTGAAGAACGGTTGGGTGGCTGGATGCATGGATGGATAGGTAGAAGTTTATGTGAACGAATGAATAGGTAGAAGTTTGTGTGAATGAATGAATAGGTGGTTGGGTGGATGAATGGATGGATAGGTGGATGGTTGGGTGGATGAATGGATGGATAGGTGGATGGTTGGGTGGAAGAATGGATGGATAGGTGGATGGTTGGGCGGATGAATGGATGGATAGGTGGTTGGATGGGTGAAAGAATGAATGAATAGGTGGTTGGAGTGGTGGAAGAATGGATGGATATGTGGTTGGATGGGTAGATAGATAAGTAGATGGTTGCGGGAATGAATGAATAGGTGGATGGTTGAGTGGATGAATGGATGGATTGGTGGACGGCTAGGTAGACTAATAGATGAATAGGTGGAAGAATGGATGGATAAGTGGATGGTTGGGTGGATAGTTGGGTGGATGCATGGATGGATAAGTGAATGGTTAGGGGGATGCATGGATGGATAAGTGAATGGTTGGGGGGATGCATGGATGGATAAGTGGATGGTTAGGGGGATGCATGGATAGGAATAAACCCTTGAACGAAAACGAGACTTTACATTAAATATTGAAAACATAAAAAAAGCAATTAATCAATTACTCGTAGACTGGTTGGCTGTTGAGGCATGCTGCATTCAGATGCAACTGTTGTATACTCACCTTGATGAGAAAGAGGAAATGATTGCATGGAATTTGATGATGAACTGTAAATGAGTTAACAAGCAATCGATCTATCAGAGATTGTTTAATCAGCTGGCTGCTTTTATAAATAATTTATTCTAGAGATGAACTGACTGAATAATAAATGAATTAATTCATTAAATTCTTAATGAATTGATAGAATAACGTATTAAAAAATCGATGAGAGAATGGTGGTTAGGCGAGGTCACGAATGGGCAACATAAGAGTGCCTCGTGCTATGTGGTGTGCTAGGCCAGGTTCAAGGTTCTTTGCTATATCCTTGGTGATAGTGTGTGTGTGTGTTTGTGTGTATTTGTTTGTGGTGTGTGTTTGTGTGTATGTGTGTGTGAGTGTGTGTGTGTGTGTGTGTGTGTGTGTGTGTGTGTGTGTGTGTGTGTGTGTGTGTGTGTGTGTGTGTGTGTGTGTGTGTGTGTGTGTGTGTGTGTGTGTGTGTGTGTGTGTGTGTGTGTGTGTGTGTGTGTGTGTGTGTGTGTGTGTGTGTGTGTGTGTGTGTGTGTGTGTGTGTGTGTGTGTGTGTGTGTGTGTGTGTGTGTGTGTGTGTGTGTGTGTGTGTGTGTGTGTTGGTGTGTGTGTTTGTGTGTGTGTGTGAGTAAGTTTGTGTGTGTTTATTTGTATGCAACTATGTTTGTATGAGCGTGTGTACATTTTTACGAACGTGTATATTATTTCAACCAACGTTACTAATCTATGAATTATGTTTGATTAACTTCTTAAGCGTATATAAATCAAGGATTTTCCTTCTTGCGTATCTGTGTTTGTGTACATTTATATTTTTTGCATGCATATACTTTCACAAATGTACATATTCTATTTTTATTTATAATTAGAAAAAAATAATAATTTCACAAGAGGCTGATGTAAATGAATCCTTCAATGAATGGGTGCTGGAGATTGCAGTCTGCATGCCATCCCAGCAATCAAGGCTACTCAATTCATCATCATCATCATCATCATCATTAACATCATCATCATCATCATTAACATCATCATCATCATCATTAACATCATCATCATCAGTATCATCATCATCATCATCATCAGCATCCTAATCATCATCATCATCAGCATCATGCGACATTGACCTAGCAAACGGCATCACAATTCCTGCCAATAGCGATGTAAAGACCTTGAGAGTTGCTTCATTAGTCATTGAATCTTTGTGCTCCTAGTGCCACCATCATCATCTTTGCTTCCATCTTCATTTTCCTTTCACCATCCTCCACAAAATCTACTATCTTTCTACTATCACCATTCCATCCTTATCTAACTCTAACTCCAAGCGCTTTAATAATAATAGTATTAATAAAGATAAATAATAAAGAATATCAAATAAACAAATAATACTAATGATGTGATTATTATTACTATTACTTATAATAATCATTTGTATTCTTATTACTACTAATCATTATAATTACCGTTAACCCGCTTCTAGGTCACTTAAATTGCACATTTTTCAATTCGCGCCTACTGATTACTGAGACATCTGTTGCACTCGAAGCTAGCACCATTAGTCGTTGGTCAAGCTCGCCTAGCCGTTCACCAAGCCCTCAAGGTCGACGCATCGAAAAGTGAAATTTAATTTTCTATTTCAGTTTGTAAATATTTATGCGCATGAGTTTAATCACCAAGATAAAGTTCGACTGACGGGATGGATAAAGAATGGATGGAAGAAGCGATGAATGAAGTGAGGTTTAATAGATAAATGAGTGGATGGCTGAATAAGAAAATAATAACGTACATAGATGGATTGAAGGGTTAGCGTATAACTTATAAATAAATAAATAAACAGTTAAGTGGATAGATGCATGATAAATAAGTAGGTACATAAAGATATCTTTGCGCTTACTTGAATTCATTATTAAATAAATAACAAGTTTAATAAAATTAAATAGACTTTAATTTTTTTTAAATAAATTATTCTTGCTTGAAGCACAAATACACGTAGAATGAAGGTGTAAGCTCTCGCATGTGATGTTTAAAACTCAAGGCACAACACTTTCTAATGGTGAAACTAATGGCTTTTAAAGCTAATATTGCCTGTAATGGAATGATGAATTGATGGTGGGAATGTGTCTACAACCCAAATTGATTCATCCAATTAGCCGGAGACATCATTAAAAGTTGCTAACCGACGAGTTTACTCTTCCTATTTTGCTTGTCTCTTCTTATTGACTTTTTTTATTTCCAAACTCCACTAAATTTGTTTTATCTTTCTTAAAGTAGTGGCCTTATCTTTTTCAACAATTACATCATTCAGTATTTAACTTCATTCATTTGAGAGCAATAACCCTTCATCTTGACGTTTTCCGGAAAAAGCCATTTAGCCGTTTAAACGGCAGGTTCCAAGTGATCTTGAACCAAGACATATGGCCTACATTAAAAGAGGCTTTGTTAAACGATTTCTTCAATAGAATTAGCTTTAGAAATCAAATATATATATTTTATAGTTTTTTAAAACATATTTTTATTTTTTAAATATTTTAAATATTAACGTTTATAAGCCCGAAAGGAAACATCACAAAGTGATCGGCTTAGGAATAATCACTGCTAATCCATGTCATAATTCTCATTGGAGGCACGTGCATGCTCTCTGTGGTGCCCATCAACAACTTCCCTCTTCTACTCCTCCCTCTCAATCTTGACAAGCCAGATCACTTTTGTCAAAATTCTGACAATTCAATGCCAAACCTTTTCTCTGAAGGCATGTCAGTATCAAAGCTCACTTCCTCCCTCCCTCACTCACAAGAATGAGCGAGTGGAGGTTTCTTCAAACGCTGCAGAGCCCAAGAATGCTTGCTCCACCAGGACCCTGATTAATGATTTTTTTTATTAAATCTTCTCCCGTTGATTTATCGAATTGAGAATTTTTATCGCCTTCAAGCCTTCATCTATTTGATGTCTTACTTTCGTTTCACTATATCCATGTCGCTATTTCTGTCTTTTTATGTGAGTATGTGGTTATTTATGGAAGTATTTATATTTATATTATTTTTATGCATTTATTCATGTTTGTCTTTGTATGTTTGTATGATTTAATTGGATTGAGCATGTGTGATCTTCTGGACGTTAAAGTCTATTTTGTGGCAAACAATGATTAAAATAGCTCCAGAATACTAAGCCATGATGAAGATAATGTAAGAAATTCGCTAAAATGGAATGATTAATTCGAATTGTATCCGAAAAACAATCACTCAACGACCCTGGTATGTTACGGCACGCACACTCTACATTCTCAAATCCTTAAGAAATATTTATTTAGATGTTAAACATGTTAGCAATTGAAAGTTAAGATATTTCGAGTAGCTTTCAGATTCTATGAATTCCACGCAGGACCCAAAAGCCAGCTTCGATTTTCTGAGTAACGACTCTGACCCGATGCCCATGTATGGCCAGGGTTACAGTAAAAGGTGAGCTGATCTTTTAAATGCTATTGACTTCATCAACGAATGATTATAGTCATTAAGTTTATTAAAAGCCCTTCCATATTTATTAATCTTTTTATTTATTATTTTATCTTTATTGATTCTTTTGATTTATTTTTATTTAAAAAATCTTTCAAAAAACTAAAATTACCAATGATTCTACTTGGTATATTTATCAATTTTTATACTTTTTGAAACTTTTGAAATAAGCTTCAAAAACAAAATAGTTATCAGCGTGAAGAAACCATTTATCGACGATTCAACTATTTAATCACTGAAGTATTTTTAAGAAAAGATAATTACCGTAAAATACCAATGAATTCTTAAATTTTTTAATAATTGATTTTTCAAATTTACGAAATTAGAGTTATTTTTTCAACTAATTACCAAAAACTGGAGGCTTCTTCTCCGCGGGACGTACGAATTGACTTCGAGATTGCAGAAGTGGAGAGACTCCATTTAAATCAACTGCCAAATGCCAAATGTCCTCAACGACACCTTAGTCCTTGGAAACTCTTTCGGAAAAGGGCTTCCCATCGAAGAAACGTTTTGAGAACACCGTTTTTTTTAGTAATTTTATTTTTTATCTTGATTAATAAACAGCGATTACGCCAATAATAACAGCACCTCCAATATTTATCAAGGGCACAATCGATAACCAATTGCCAGTAATAAGATCAAAACACAAATAAAAACATAATAAAATACACGTTGAACTTAAGCATTGAAAGAACTGTTTTAATCAAAGTTTGTGAGAATAATGGGAACCGTAAAGTGGAGAATCTTGTTCTCAATCATTCACTAAACGCTAAGAAAACGTTCAATGAACAATGAGTTGTTGTTCATGTGGTTCTACCATGATCGGGCTGTGAAGCATGGACTATGGTAGTGAAACATTAGAAAGTTTTATTATGAAAAGTTGTTTGCGAAGGCAATCATGTGGCAAATCGCTTAGAGGAAAGGCTCAAAATATTTACACGCATGTCATATGAAGTAATGAGAGTAGGAATAACAGATGAAGTACGTCCTCTAAAGCTGGTACTTTGCGCAAACAAACACTGTCGTGTGACCAAACAAACGAAAAATACATTCAAGAACACGTGAAAATGACTCTTCAAAACACTTTACAACTATTGCAGCTTTGAGCTTCTCAATAGCTAATTATAATTTAAAAAAGCATAAATTCAAATGGCTTTCCTAGAAGACTCATTTCATGAAATTGAAAGTAACTTATGAAAAATTAAAATTCTCAAGAAGCTAATTCAAACTGAAACATTTATATCCATTTTCGTCTCTTGTACCAAAAGTATGTTCCCACGCGCTTCATTTTGGTGTTATTTATCATACTCTATTGTATCATGCATGGAATAAACTGTCTCCTGGGATTAAAGTCTGGTGTCGATCTCACAAACTCTGTCAATCAGAGGAGAAATTATCGTCTGTCAGAAACATAAATAATGGCATCCAAGTGGATCCCATTTCTGCTACGATTTTTAGTTTTATATATAACTTTTTAAAAATTTAATTAGTTAGCGAACAAATACAATATATTAATATATAATATCTATATTAAATAGTTTTACACATAATAACTTGTTCTTTTAATTTATGAACAATTCATTTAAATGATTTAATACAACTCTTGGGAATTGCAATTTATTATATTATATTATAATTATAATTATAATGTTTTATAACATTATCAATTGCAATCTTCAAGAATTGTATTCGTATTAAATCATTTAAATGAATGAAGACAACAAGTTGTGTGATAAAGCTCATATTCATCTCTAGCTCGAGTCACTGCCATTTCACACAATTCAAAATGTTGAATAGATAATCAAAAGAGTTGAAATTATGTCATAGATAAAATTTATTATAAAAACAAGTTTGCTGATTTAAGCGAGCGCAATGTGCAGTGAAAGCCTTGCTGTAAAGCTTTTCTTAAGGCGTCATGCCATTAATAGTGACTTTGTCAAATACATAATGGAGGATTCAATACTCACGTGCTTATGAATGAACTTCAAGTTGACATATTTAATGGCTCGAATACATATTCGTTTCCGATAATACAATAGGACGCAAACTCAAAATGATCACTCCAATTTGGAACATACATACATGCATGTTACTGCATACAAAGGATGATGGATGCATATGGGTTGATAATATGAGGATAATAGAGTCATCATTGCAAGTTAGCCCCTCATTGCCATTATAATGACGAATGTTTCTGACCGCTAATAAATAATGATTCACTACCGATACGATGCAATAAATAAGTTTTTATTATAAAACTAGTGTGAGTTCAACAAGCTCCAAGACACATTTAGGGCCTCATAAAAAGAAGTCAATTTATGCGTTTTCGTGCTCGTTGAATACAACGATGTCTATTAACGAACGTATATTGATTGAATATTCACTGATCCCATTAAGACGTTCAGGCCTTCAACCGCCATGCAACCACCCTCGTGTCGAATGGTGGCCACACAGTATTTATGAATGGGAAGTTATGAGCACTCTATGAGACAGCGCTATATTTGATTGATTGATTGATTGATTGATTGATGAACCTATTTGTAGCTCCATCAAAACCATCATCATCTTATTCATCATGAAATCACCATCATCAAAAACTTTCTTACTTTCTAAAATCTTCAAACTTAATCTTCCCTCTCATCGTCACCTTTACCATTCAAATGAGTCATTGTCAATGTGGCTCAATGACTTTTACTTCAAGAATAATCATCATAAAGTCTCATAAATGATCCGTACCTTGCAACAGATAACCTCAACAGCACTTGAGACTCATACTTATAAGCATATTTTCTGACTTAATATTAGTTCTTGCCGAAAGGCGATATAATAAAATATGGTGTCTTATCCAGTAAGAAGTCATACTTTCATTTTTGAAGTTTTTTATTGTACTAAAACACAAGCAAAATTTAGCATCCCTTGCCAACTAAGCCAAAAATACAACGTATTTCACTAAATAAGCAAAATTAGTTACTTATGAAAATGTTAACACATTACTTTAGTAATGAACCTAAATTTTGTGGTTTAAACATCTACAACGGTAGATCTTACAGTTTTTTGATCCAAGGACCACTAAACACCAAAAAAAGTAAAAAGTAGTGGCGGCAAAATCATAAATAATGAGATCATCAGGAAAGCATTCTTTAAGTTCAGTTTAGAGAGTTGTTGAAAGACTCTTTACTTTCACCACTTAATTCTCAGAAATGTTTTAAATTTCAACTGCTTCGGGGAATTATTTAAACATATCATATCTTTTTTCCCATGTTCATGATCCCCTTAGCAATCTTCTGCTTCAAATGCACAAACTTCATCAATGAAACGAAAAGAGTTGGCATTCTTTCCGTCAACTCGTTAAAAATACCAAAAATATCCAATTAAATGCGACAAGGTAGATATTGTAGGAGCTGAAATGTCCACCAGAGCAGGCGTTACTTAGGCTCAAACATGCGAGTAAAACTGTAGGCAATTTTGACATGTTGAGTTCAAAACCCATATCATCACTAGGGATATAATTTATTAACAACCTCATGTTCCTGTATGCCAAATTGATGAATTCAATACAATACTTTCCACCCACTACCCTCCACCCACTACCCTCCACCCACTACCTCCCACCCACTACCCTCCACCCACTACCCTCCACCCACTACCCTCCACCCACTACCTCTCACCCACTACCTCCCACCCACTATCTTCCACCCACTACCCTCCACCCACTATCTCCCACCCACTACCTTCCACCCACTACCTCCCACCCACTACCCTCCACCCACTACCCTCCACCCACTACCTTCCACCCACTATCTCCCACCCACTACCCTCCACCCACTACCCTCCAGCCACTACCTTTCACCCACTACCCTCCACCCACCACCCTCCACCCACTACCCTCCACCCACCATCTTCCACCCACTACCCTCCACCCACCACCCTCCACCCACTACCCTCTCACCCACTACCTCCCACCCACTACCCTCCACCCACTACCCTCCACCCACTACCCTCCACCCACCACCCTCCACCCACCACCCTCCACCCACCACCCACCACCCTCCACTCTCCACCCACCACCCTCCACCCACTACCTCCCACCCAGCACCCTCCACCCACCACTACCTCCCACCCACTATCTCCCACCCACTATCTCCCACCCACTACCCTCCACCCACTACCCTCCACCCACTACCCTCCACCCACTACCCTCCACCCACTACCCTCCACCCACCACCCTCCACCCAGCCACGGCACCAGATGTGCAGGCGAAGTGGCCGCAGTGGCGAACAACAGAAAGTGCATGGTCGGAGTGGCCTACAACGCCAAGATTGGAGGTGTGTGAAATGTGGAGAGGCTCTATTCATAATATTCTAAAACTAAATTGATAAAATAAGTGTGTGAAATGCGAAGAGGCTCTATAATAATACTCTAAAACTAAATAGATTTAATGAAGCGATGGTTTCCTAACGGTAAAACGCTTGGGCATTCGACTCACCAGCCTGGGTTCGATTCCTACCGACGCTAAGTGCGTCTATGCTACAGAAGATCCTTGCACTTCATGGGAAGAAGAGGAAATAAATAAATTCATAATAATGATAATTTTTCTTACGTTGTTTTTTTAGTTTCAGTTATATATCTGTTTATAGAATATTATATATTATTATCATAAAAAAATATTTTTCACAATTTTGCGTACAGCAATCTTTTTACTTAAACTGATCCGTGTTTTTTGGGAATACTCAGGTTACTTCTGTATTAAATGTTTAAGCCTTTAAAATATTTCATTCTTGCCTTTAATCATTAAAATAACTTTCTTTTGATCTCTGAGCTGGAATAAGTAGTAAAAATTTAAATTAAACCAATAGAGATGAAAAACACATAAGTAAATATAAATATAAATATACTGCTATGAGGGGCTCTGTTATTGTTGTGAGATCTAAAGAATGCTGTTCTTGTGGGATACTCTATGAATATTTGTTATTTAGGTTTTTTCTTTGAAACTTTAAAAAAATGTATTCCCAAAATGAATTTTTAATTTTTTTATCGTTAGAATATATTTAAAAATTTTAATCCACAATTTTATTTTATAAATGTTATTTAGAATATTCGAGCTATAAATAGATTATTGAACTGTATGGTGGTATAAGACACGCTCTTGATTAAAGACAAGGCTTCGTCTTTAGGCAAACAAGCAAGCAGACAGAAAGACACAAACAAAAATGTCACTTATTTCATTATGAAGATGGTATAACGCTCAACTATTAACGCTTCGAAAACAGTAAGAAACCAACTTGAAACGTCCGAAGAACAGCCCGTGAACAAACCATGCATGAAACCACGCATCAAAAATCCGGTTTTAAAATCATCTAACCATAGTTTGAACCTTTTAAAGAGTCTTTATATGGGCTAAAAGAATCGATTAGAGTTAAGTTTCATGAAAATTAGAGCTTTAAATAATTTTAAATTAAGTTAAAAACCACAAAGCTCAAAAAGAGTTGAGTGCAGTCCGTACAATTAGCATACAACGTAGAATTATTCAGACACGAAATTCGTTAAGGTAACAAGAAACATGTTTTAAGGAGTAGGTATGCCCTCATTGGCAGTTTGATTGATGGACTTTCAATGCTTCTTTTCTACAAAACATCATGTTTCCCTCTTCCCGTCCAACCACCTCCCTCCTTTTTACATTGATCTCCCTTCAATTTCTCTTGAAAAATTAATGATTGAATCAACTTTCTTCAAATGATTCTTAAATTTTTAAGTGAAATGTCAGAACAACAACGTCAATCTTAAAAATATTTTTTATTTCACGATAAAATTTTTAATCAATATCTTTTGATTACAAAACTTTTCATGACAACAATTTTTTAATGTGAACTTCTCCATTACCTCTAATAACACTCCTTTAGAACTTTTTTGCATCTTTATCTAAAAATTCGATACAAGGCCTACTTTACCACTCAAGGCAATATGTTTCACAGCATCTCAATCTTTCACGCCGTAAGATCTTAGACAAATAGATTGCCCTTCACCCCCCACAACTCTTTCTCTGGCCACGACCACACCACCGAAACTTTTTCTCACACCTCAACCAGGCATACGCATGCTGGACGGGGAAGTGACCGACGCGGTGGAAGCTTCGGCCTTCAGTTTCAGACCAGACCACATCGACATCTACTCTTCCAGCTGGGGTCCTGACGACACTGGAACCCTGGTCAACGGGCCTGGAAAACTGGCCGTCGAGGCTTTCAAGAACGGAGTCACAAAGGTTGGAGGGGTGAGTTGAGGACAGTTCTCATAGGTGGTTGAGTGGTGGTGTTGTTTTGTGTGATGTTGATGTTTTTGTGGTCAGATTTAGAAGATTTAAATAATATTTTTGGTTCAAGTTCTTTCTTATAGTGATGGCAAGTCTTTTCCATAAACGCATTTCGTTAAAAATGCAAATGGCAAAAGTATTATAAAAATGAAAATATGAACAACAAAAAATAAATAATAATAACTATAATAATAAAAATTGACGTCTTCCACTTGATTGCACTCCACTGACGTGGAAGAAATGGAAGAGAGAGCTTAATCATCGAATTGCCGTTTGAGTGCTCAGATGGCAGATGGCAGCAAGCCCTTCGCTCCGATTGACACTAAATACGTTTGCAATACAATAAATCCACGAATGTGATTCAAGAGGCGTTAGACCAAAGTGCTTTCAGACTAATCAGGATTGTTCTTTATGCAGTTGCTTGTAGTTGTGTTCAAAAGATAGTTTGAAGAAGTTGAAGACGGACATGCAAGAATGCATGGTAGTACCCCATTAAGTTCGCCATCTGGACGCTTCCGAGAATAATTTAAGAATTATTAGTGGCAACTAGTCAAGCAAGTCATTAGAGTTCCAATATAGGAATTGTTTATAAAACTAAAGAATACAAATATTCCAAAAAAGAATACCCTTGATTTCATAGTTTATTCCGTTAAAAAGTTTTTTCTATAAATAATTAAAATGTTAATCTCAAATAGTGAAAAGTAATTAATTAAAAATATCTAGCCCGGAAAAGCAGAAGCATCTTTATAGTTTGCTACATCTTTTTATGGCTGATTGCTTTGGCAGTTTTTCTAGAAACGAAAACCACGTGAACCTGATACGGGACGTGCGTGTTTGGCCAGGTTTTTGTTTTGCTATGTATTTTTTGTATTATTTTGTCTTAAATTATGTTTCTTATGAAGTTATTTATTAATTTATCAACGGTTTTTCTTTTTTCATATGTTTTTACAACTACAGCGCAATACCCAGCAAAAAGAAATTCTGAGAAAAAAATTGATTTATTCAAAATAATAAAAAACACAGCACACATCTACAGCAAGACTGCTCCACCTATCATGAAGGAAGTTTTATGATTCGCTCTTGCAATTCTCAGCGCCAAAATGTGTCAAAAGGTCGGCACCTTGAAAGCACTGTCTCGTTTTTTTAAACTAAATTCTAACTTGCATTATTCAGTTATATTGAGAATTTACTTAACATAATTTTTGAAAATTAACTTATTTATCTTGAAAAGTTATAAAGAGGTACTCAACACACACACACACAACACACAAACACACACAATACATCGATTTCCCTGAAACTTCTTCAGCACATGTTGCACCAAAAGGGTAGTTGACGCACGCAAACGAACTGTCTAAACTCGCCTAAATTGGCTCAACATTGTCGTAGCCTGAATACAATTTCTTGAAATCATTTGCATAATGAATGAAATGCAGGTCTTGCAAGGCATGGGTATTTATAACTCAATTACGAACACATTTTTGAAACTTACATGCTTTCAAGCTTGCAAGATTATCCACGATTTGCAAGACAGAATCTGCAAAGCAAGCAAAAAGAATGGAAAATCAAAAAGATAAGAAATAGCAATTATTAGAGCCGTAGTGTGGACCAGCAGACAGTTGTGGAAAAAATCATTTTTAAAAAGGCATCACACGCCTTAGACAGAATGCATTGGGTGTTTTATCTTTTTCTGCTTCGAGAGACTTGTATGTTTGGAATGAAATAACAACATAAAAATTAATGTTCTGCGTACTAAAACTCTAGCTCTACGAAGCTTTAAAAATATATCAAGTGGAGAAAGTCGATAAAAATTAATTGTTCAAAAAGGATTTTAACTTTTTCTTTCAAACAATAAATAAAAATTAAAAATTCAGAGTTGTCACTCGATTCATTGACGTCGGAGGCTCAATGATTAAACCAGTGGTCTCTTTGAATTTCCTAGAAGATTTGAGAGCTTTGCACTTTTGTTCAAACTCTCAAGCCTGTTTGATTTTGATAAAATGGTCTTTTGAATCCCATTTTCAACATCGCTACCACCACCACCACCACCACCACCACCACCACCACCACCACCACCCCCTCACCCACCACTCGACAGGGAAGAAACGGCAAGGGCTCCATCTACGTATGGGCCTCAGGCAACGGCGGCAGTTCGTCCGACTCGTGTGGCTGCGACGGCTACGTGAACAGCATCTACACGCTGTCGGTGGCTGGTGTCTCGGAGAGCGGAAGCAAGCCGTGGTACCTGGAAGAGTGCGCCTCGATTCTCGCCACCACCTACTCCAGCGGAGACAACGCCAAGGAACGCAAAATCGTTAGTTTCGTTTGCAGTCGTGTTCAATTAGAAGGCTTCGTTACTTTCACATTTTGAATCAACTTAAATTTAACAGATATGCAAGTTAAACAAAACTAGGTTTTATTATTTTTTATGAATTGTTTCTTCCTGTCTCCTGGGCGGTTCCCATCCTGACTCTCCTGCATAAACACTTGAGAGACTCTCAGTGCTTGCGCCTTTTCGAGGAACTTCGAGGAATTCCTTGAAGTAATAAAAAGATAGTCAATAATATAAATTGTATTTATCTTTGAGACACTTCCAATGCCTAATGCTTTTTACGCCAATTTTTTTTTTATGTTTTGTTTTTCAGTTTTTGAAAACATAGTTTAAATTACTTTTTTATATTTGTCTTCTAATACCAATTCTTATACAACCTTACACTTTTTGTAGTTAAAGTAATTTTACGTTCTAAAAGTATTTAAACAATTTTTAACATTACGTTATAAAACTATTTTAACAATTTGTAGACATTTCAAGGTTTATTTCACAAGCCACCATTTTGAGGCGCAGATGATTGAGAAGTGTGTAACGCAGGCTTCAGTGATCATGCAGGAAGGCGTCGTCACCAGACATGCGAGCTCCTAATGATGTGTTTTGTCACTTGCGCCTCGCGAAGCCTGGTGTTTTCGCAATGTGTTTCTCGAATGAGCATTCATCACACCGCACTTTTAATGTCAATTTATTGCTTTCTGATTTTTATAAATTGTGAATTAATTTTTTTAAAGTTGTTGTAGTGGGGCAATTAGAACTGTTTTTTCTTGGCTTTCGGTTTTAAAATGTTTTAATTGTGGTAGTTTATTTTTTTGTGTGTGTTGTTGTTGTTACTCTTGTTGTTCTGTTGCTTAAGTCTAAATCTCAAATAAGTACTGCTGCTAACGAGATTTTAAATAATTTTTAAAGGGCTGCGGCATGTAGTTGATGATCAGTGGAATGCAGTTGCCATTTCGAATCTGTTTTGAGTGTTTTAATAGCTTTATAAAGTTCAATTTCATTCTTTAAATGCGTGGCATTCCTGCAGATGCCTTCAAAGTGGATGCCTAATCATTTAGCGACTTGAATAAGTTCTATTATTCCATTTAAACGTAATAATTCTAAATGATTCACATTTCAAAACTTTCAGCCAACAGAAATCTAATCTGAAGTACTTAACACTTGAATTTAAATTATTTTTACTTTTCCACGTGATTTTTTATTATAAGTCGAGTATAACTTAAATAGAGTTTTAAAAAAATATATTCAGAATAAATTCATTAAATTATTCAGCAATTATCTGAAACATTTTGAAGTTCTGTGAAACATCGTTTGAAATACTTAAAATACTATCATCACGTTCACACCAGTGACTGACAAAAGTATATATTCATCTTAGAGACGTTTTGACTTAATTGATAAATACTTACAAATAACTTTAAGTTGTTTGGCAACCAGTTTATTTCCTTTTTGGCATTGCGTCACATTCATTCTTCAAAAAAATTACTTTATTTTTTTGAGAGAAAAACGTTGTCACTACGATATGGCATAAGGTGAAACAAACTCTTTCGAGTCAACGGTTCAGAGCTTCACTACAATTCACAAAAAAGCAAAATTGCTCGTTTAAACGTTATTTCGCAATAATATATTATTTTCACATAATAATATTTTCAAAAGCTGGTTTTTTTATTTTTTCTAGGTTGCAATTTTTGGGCACCCATCTTGCCGCATTTTGATAACTGTTATCAAAATTGTTTTCTTTGAAGAAAATTTGTTTTTTTCTTCAATATTTGGATCCGGAAATTAAATAGTTTATTCTATTTGTTAGACTTAACTCCTTATCTATATTTTCATTTTTTCATTAAAAGAAGTTATAACAGGTATATTCATAATGTTACTAGTATATTTACAATGCTGCCAGTGAATTTATAATGTCACTAGTATTCCTAATCAAATTTCAACTGCCCTTTCACCTCACCCCCTCTCTCACCCTCCATTGAGCACACATGACCGCTCAATGGAGAATCCTTGAATGTGTACACCATTACGTATTGTCTCTTTGTATTTCATACCCGTGTATGTGTTTCGGTAGTTATATACTCTGAATAGTAGATATTGTGTTGTATTGTGTAGATTAATTGAGGGTGCGTGCTTCTTCATGTACGACTTCGCGTGCCCCGTCATCATGACGCCAGCTAGCGTCACACAAAGAAACACGCATGCAAGAAGGCATACAAACACGCATAGGCTAACAATCAAACAAAGATAAGCACATACACACACAAAAACACAAAGACACACAGACACACACACACACACACACACACACACACACACACACACACACACACACACACACACACACACACACACACACACACACACACACACACACACACACACACACACACACACACACACACACACACACACACACACACACACACATACATACCCACACACAACAAACACGCACACTAAGTAATTACTTATATACGCATTGAACCATTTCAAAGCTTCTTAATGGATTTTCAAAGTAATTTTTTTAATGCGACTCAAACTTGTCTGGACAATCACTGTTTATAAAACTAATCTTTCCAACAAATCTTAGTTTCATCACTACCACAAACACCAGCCACCACCACCACAAACATCACCACCACAACCACCCCAATCACCAAACACTATCACCCACCAACCACAATATCATCACCCACCAACCACAACCATCACCCACCAACCTCAACAACCTCACCCACCAACCCCAACCATCACCCACCAACCTCAACACCTTCACCCACCATCCACAACCATCACCCACCAACCACCAACCACAACCACCAACCACCAATACCAAAACCATCACTCACCAACCACAACCACAACCACCAACCACCAACCACAACCACCAACCACCAACACCACAACCATCACCCACAAACCACAACCATCAACCACCAACACCATAACCATCACTCACCAACCACAACCACAACCATCACCACCAACCATCAACCACCAACCACAACCACCAACCACAACCACCAACCATCAACCACCAACCACAACCACCAACACCACAACCATCACTCACCGACCATCCCCCACCAACCAACCACAACCACCACCAACCACAACCAACCACCAACCACAACCAACCAACACCAACCACCACCAACCACCACCAACCACAACCATCACAACCACCCCAGTTGACGACAGACCTGAACAACTCTTGTGGCGTGCACACGGGCACTTCTTCGTCTGCTGCGATGGCTTCTGGCATGTTTGCTCTCGCCCTCCAAGCCAAGTCTGCATCATCCAATCTTACTGCCTATTATAAATCACTATTTCTTTCCAAAAAAAACCCTTTAAAAAATAATTTCAATATTTATATATATATTTTTTACTCTTTCACGTTTTTTGTTCACCAAAATTCTTTTTAAGCGTGCATCCATTCACTCTTCCATCCATGCATCCATGCATCTATGCATCCATCCATTCATCCATTCATCCATGCATCCATTCATCCATGTATCCATTCATCCATGCATGCAGTGGCAACCTCACCTGGAGGGACATGCAGTACATAGTGATCCTCACCTCCAGAACCTCGCCTTTCAAGAAGCCCGAGTGGGTTGTCAATGGAGTAGGCAGACTCGGTTTGTATGTTTGTGTGTCTCTGTCTCTCCTCGTATTTTTATGTTTGTGTGTCTCTGTCTCTGCTAGTGTTTCTATTTTTGTGTGTAGAGACCGACTGATGTTTTTAATTCGGCCGAAACTAGAATTAGGCCGAAATTGAAATTTCGTTTTTGGCCGAAACCGAAATAATGCCGATTTTGAAATCAGATTGAAAACAAAGAAAATTGACAATGTTGGCCCTGAAACCGAAACCGAATCGAATTTCGGTTGGTCTCTATTTGTGTGTCTCTGTCTCTGCTAGTATTTGTATGTTTGTGTGCTTCTGTCTTTGGTCGTTTTTTATGTTTGAGTAAGCGTGTACTTTTGTATCACTAGGTGTTTACGTGTTGTCAACTGAGTTCAGTGTTTGGAAAATGTTTGTGCCAACTGAAGATGGTTGGTCTCTAGTTGAGTCCGATCGTAAATTCTGTGTACATTTTTGGAGCTGGTTGAAGGTTGAGGTTGTTTCAGTGAACCTGAAAAACGTGAAATCTAAAGTATCCCATCATGTTTTCCTACACGCACCCGATGCACGTCTGAATGTTGTTTACACATTCGATTTCTTGTCCGCTAATTCTTCTAGTGTTTTATTGGCGTTTAATGAAACAAGCGTGTGTGCCGTTGTTTGTGCAGTATTAACGAGATTTTTATTGAAAAAGTAACTGTTGTTTTCACTATATCGAGTAGACTTCATTACAAAAAGCGTTTCTCTTTTCATGCGCTTTTCAGAAATAAATGTTTCAAAATTTCTTAGTTAGCTTACAATGTTTGCAGTTCTGGCAGATTAATGGTCGAATTTTTGAAAACGAACATTTTTTAATTCTGAAAATCTTGTGATAATCTATATTTATTATGTGTATTTAGCTTAATATTTAGTTATTTAATGGTTAATCTGTTGCATTATTTATTTGATATATTTTTGTTGGCTTTTAAATTTTTTCTATAATAACTTGAAATTCAAATTCCTGAAGTTCATAGTCTCACTTTTTTGCTTCATAAATCTTTCGCAATCTCCTCTACGCACACATTAGACGGCTTCTTCACGCTCCGACTGACTCCAATACCATTTGCTTATCAGGCATGAGCGCCTCTTTCAAGACATCAATCTTTAAAAATCACAAAAAAGCTAACTCTAAAGGCTTTTCTGTACTAATTTTTGATCAATATTTTGTTGTTCATAATAATTATTAGTTACCAAAAGCCATTGGCAATTTAAATTCACTCTTTAAATGGCAATCTCCGGCAAAGGTTTATTATTTGTCAGTTTTTTTTCAACCAATGCGCCCTAAAATAGCCTTTTTTCTTTCTCTAAAACAGTTATTTCTCTATAAGCTGGTATGCATAAAAGTGGAATTCAATTAAAACATATTCATATTCTGTAAAATATTTAACATTCAAATTTTCAAAATTTGTGGATAAAAGTGAAATGAAAAATATGGATGCGCATTAGACCACCCACTAGCCCCATCTGCTAGCTATCACTATAAATCTGAAGTACAACTGATGCGATAACAATAACTTTCTAATAATAAAAATTTATAAAAACTATCATTTTTAAAGTACCACAATAATAATTGAAAGAATAATTTTTTAGATACCATGATAAAAACAATAGTACTTTTCAGGTACCACGTTAATAATAATAATAATAATCATAATTTACGTATTACTATAATAATAATAATAATAGTATTTTTAAAGTCCTCTTGCATTCACTCATTCAGAGATACACCCTCCAATATAAACATGAAGTTTGTCAATAAGACTAACGATTAATAAATTCTTCATTGATTTTTGTTCTTGTGTAGATTGCTGTCCATCACTTTAGACAAATTATTTTAGAATTAGGAATTTTTAAATTTAAGATTTATTGATACAGGTAAAATTTAATATTTCATAAATAACTGAAATGAAAAAGTCCGTATTTTGGTTGCTGAGCTTCCAAAGGAACACAAGCAGATGTCCATTGATGAACTGAAGATCCGTTTGTGCTGCATCTTGTAGAAGGCTTCGATGGTTTGAGTTGAATTCAGTTCTAGTAACCACGTATCTTTGTATTTTTATCTTTTTAAGTGATTATATTGGCGTCTCTTGTCAATCAATCAATCAATCAAATCAATTTCTATAGCGCTCTTTCCTCAAATTCAAGAGCGCTGGTATATGAATTTGTTAAACACATATGTCTTCAGATCCGTACGAAAAGAAAATAATGATATAGAAGTAGTTAAATAAGGAGGTGATGAGTTTTAAATATATGGACATCTTTAAAGAAGGGTCATCTAAGTAAGGTAATAATTGTCTAATACGTCAGTTTCAATAGATAATAGACATGAACAGTCATGTGTAGAAGATTCGTTCTGACAGTCTGTCCTTCATCTGCAGAGCTCATTTGCCTTGTGAAGTAAGTAGCCAGTGGGTGCTTGCAAGCTGTGCACTGGTGTTCAAACTGAGGCCCTGGCACTTCTTCATAAACACAGTCATGTATTGAAGATTCGTTCTAACAGTCTGTCCTTCATCTGCAGAGCTCACCTGCCTTGTGAAGTAGGTAGCCAGTTATCAAAATTGAAAGCGTCTAAAAGTTCATTATCGAATTTAAGTTTAATCTTTAAGTTTAATGTTTTATCTATTTTATAAACACAATTAATTAAAATTTGTTATTTAAAAAATATTATTTGCATGGATGTGCTGTTATGTACACAATGACTGGTTTTTTTGTCATTATCTTCAATTAGAAAAATTAATTCTTGTAGGGGGTCTGCAACTCACTTTATTCTTTAGCCACTGCTGCATGCATTATGAATTGAGACATTAAAATGAAAATAACACACACATACACACATACACACACACACACAAACACACACACACAAACACACACACACACGGAAAAATTTGTAAACCACACTTTTCAATAACTTAAAACGTCCTATTTCAATTTGAATTTCTAAAACTTTGATGACAATCACTTTACCACTATAACTAAGCAATGCAGAGTCTCTGCATCCTGCCATTTCAAAACCACATTTGTAACGTACAGGCGAGAGTAACATGAGATGGCACATGGGCAGTGTGCGATGGTGATGATGAAGAAGATAATAAAATGAAAACATGAAAGTTGTGATGATGATAATGATAACAATTAAAAAATGATTGACGCCTCCGAGGTGGTCTAAATAACGTTTACGATGTGTCAACAATGCAGGGTATTCTTGTTGCATAATTGTGCTTTCAGTGGCCAAGTCAGCCAAACAGTGATTATTTCAGCATCAATCAATGCACTGAAGAATAATGATGAATGACTGTGAATACATTTAAGTTAATAATTAATTTCAAACGCAAATTCAAATAAGATTTTTGAACAGAAATAACCACAAAAATTACCGAATTACATAAAAACCATCAATGTAGAAGTCATTTTTCCACTTTCGATCTTCCCGCAGTGAGCCACAGCTTCGGCTATGGTCTGATGGACGGGCTTGCAATGACGATGCTGGCCGAAAAGTGGGTTACAGTGCCCGACCAACACAAGTGCTACTCGGAATACTACTCGTTGAACCAGTGAGTTTGTCAGTGAGGTTTGGCGAAGTTTGGACGACTGAGTGTTTGGTGGCTCTATTAATTGAGAGAGAAACAGATTTTTAGTGAGAATTATGGTCTTTTATTGAGTTCTTTATTTTAGGTAAAAAAATAAGGGTTTAGAATAGGTTTTGAAAAAGAAAATATAAAAAGTCATTGAAGTCTAAATATCATGAATTATTCTTAGATAATCAAAATAGGATCTTAAGTACATAAAAAAATTTAAAAATCCTCCATTACCCAATTTAAGAATAATAAATTGTAGAAAAAAGTTATTGTTACTTCTTTTTCATTTGTTTTTAAAACGTGAGACGTTTTTATCGTTTAAAAAGTTCGTTTGTTTCGGATTTGGTATCTTCTTATCGAACCATGTGTAGATTAATTCGGATTGATTTATCTGATTGAGCTTTCAGAACAGCGATCTGGAGCCAATCCTACGGAATTCGACTTGGAATAGCGAAGCAAAAATAGATATTTTTAAAGTGATTGATAACATAGTTTGTTCATTGTAAATGCCAGTTTTATCTTTTACAAAGTAACTTACTAGTAAAAATTCCACGATTTTTTGTACATTCAAAGTGCCATAATTGCGAGCCTCTATAACGCCTCCAAAAACAACCACAGAACTTTCAATAAAGCACTGACAACGACCATCGTCTCAAGCGGCTGCCTCAGCAAGTCGAACGAGATCAACCACCTGGAACACGTGCAGGCGACAGTGTGGCTCCAGTACGGCAGGAGAGGCGACCTCAAGATCTCGCTCACCTCTCCGAACGGCACCACCAGCGTCCTGCTGAGTCGCCGCACGAAGGACATGCTGGAGAACGGCTTCAAGAACTGGACCTTCATGTCGGTCTTCTACTGGGGCGAGCACCCGAAAGGCCAGTGGAAACTCAAAGTCGAAAACGACGCCAACAGCGACTTTACCGGTGAGTTTGAGGGGGTCGGACGAAGCCCAAGTACCGTAAATACCGATAGGTTTTTATTTCGTATAAACACTTTTTTTGGGTTTTCATTTCAGAAAAAAACTAATTAGATGAGCATTTCATTGGTCCATTCCTTTTAGAAGCGTTTAAGAAGTAGTAAGACCCTGTTATTTTGTAATGGCATTTGTAGATAGTTTGAGCTTGTAGTGCTTTCATTAAGGGGCAATTGCCTTAGGGGCATGTCACTGATTTTATTCAGGATCTTTCATTCCATTTTGTTATTTTGAGTTATTATTGCTGTCTCGATTGGTGTCTTGCTTTGAATCGGGGAATTATGTATGCTTTGCAAACAATGTTCAATCTCTTACTTCATCTTTGTTATTTATTGTAATGGTTTGTTTGTGAGGCGAAACTAATTTTGCTGCATTAAAAAAAATATAATCTACATTCAACAAATTTGACATTTATAAAAAGATGACAATTCAAAAATGTTTATATTAAATACCAAAAATATTTTTTTCTTTACAACTAAATTTTCAATTCTTGAAATATTCTCATAAAAATTTAAATAAATGAACTTGTAACTACTTACTGAGTGAAAAAAAGGAAAAACAAATTTTCTATATTTCAAAATAAATACATAAAACTTTTGTTTTACATTTTTACTCCCTGTAGGCACCTTCTACGGATGGCGCTTGATCTTCTACGGTACCCAGACCGACCCAATCGGCGTGCGTGACTTCAACTACACCAACATTGAACAGCCCGACCACAATTACGACTACGAAAACGACGAAGAAGAAGAAGACGAAGAGAAGCAACTGAACCAGATAAACGCCACTCTGACGTCGATCATCAGCAAGTCGGATTCGAGCGTCTTCCAAGCAGAAGACAACGACACTTCAGGGGAAGAACGGGTGGGCTTCATGTGGAAATAAAATTAAAATATCGAGTAGTTGAAATTTAATAATAATTACTTTTGAATAATAATGATTGAAGCTCTAATTATTATTTTAACTTTTGTAATTGAACGTGAATTTTGAAGAAATGTCACGTGGAATGCAAGGACGACCGTTGCGACGGGCCTGGCAACTCGAACTGCACGAGTTGCAAGCACTTTCAGATGCACTTGGGCGGGTGAGGAATCTTTTGTTTTGATTAACGCACTTATTAATTAATGCACTCAATATTTACATATAATATATATATAATTAATATGCCCTTAATATATACATATAATATATATATAATTAATATGCCCTTAATATATACATATATTATGTATATAATTAATATGCACTTATTAATTCCTTTAAAGTTAATCGGAATGAACCATGCTAGGTGCCATCGCTTTGAAAGGCAACTTTGTTATCCGTGCAACCAACCGACATTTCCTTAAATAATCTATCAACGTTAAATACTTTTGTGTGCGGAGTTCTTAAATTGAGAATTCATAATTTTATTGAAAAATTATTTTTTATACTTTTTATTCTGGACACAGTTGATTTATTTTAATAGACTTTTGTTAAAATTATATTCATAAAAAATCATTTAAAATAGTAAAATAGAAAAGTGTTAAAACTAATGAAAAAAATAACTAATGTTTTTAAAAAATGTTATTAAAAAGTTTCAAAGTTTAATTGAATAAAACTTTATAATACTGAGATTTGTGAAATTTTAATTTTTATGTAGTAATAATAATGATGATTAGGAGTATTATTATGGGGGGGAGACAAAAAATCTAAAAATTGTAAATTTGTTACAACCACTTGGTTGGCTCACCAGGTAATTTCCTGAATATTTCATATTGAAAGTTGGTAATTTTGATGAAAAAAACTTCCCCCTCACACCCAAAAAACTAAATCGAAGATTTAGGCTTAAGCCTCAGCGTTTTCAGGTAAAAAGAAATCATTAATTTACTCAAATTTTACGATAATAAAGTTACTTAATATAATACTTAAAGCAATATAATATTAAAATATTATAAAAAAATATTTGTGCCGCCTACACTACACTGGGCTTAAGCACTGGCATGAATAAAGTTCTGCAATTGGTTGAAACGGATATAAAGATATATCAAGTTTTAAAAGTTTTATGGTGGAAATAACGTTTATAGAAAAAATTAAAGTGTAGTTGGACATGCACTTGACATGTGTCTTCAGCTGGTGGCTCCTGAGCTCAGCTAAGTTTTTTTATTAAATTTTTTTTTAAAAGCTGGTTTGTAGAAAGAAGCGAAAAAGATTTTAACTTTTATGCCTGTTGAAATCAAAACATGATCCTATCACTGAAAATAAAGAAGTTTACAAAAAATTTTAAAATGAAAATATTACCCAAGAAAGATTAAAATATATATAAAAACAAAAAAGTTTCAAAAAATGTGTTTTTTTCTAGTGAATAAAAGGTTTAACATCTCCCTCTTTTTTTTTCAATCGCGGGTGGGGGGGGGGGGTTATTTTTAACATAATAAATTAAATTTTTGTGTCAAACTTCTTGTATTGTTAGTGTTAATCATGTCCTAGGTGGAAGTTTTGAAATCGATGATTATGTCCCCTCCCCTTTTATTATAGTGTCGTAAGCCCAAACGAGCTTTTGAGCCATTTAGGCTACACAGTTTTATTCTCGTCTGTTTGCTGCTAAGGAACTTGAAGCAAAACTAAAAACCGTGAGTGAAGCAAAAAGTGATTAACACAATGGGCTATTTGTTCACCAATCAAAAAATTTCCAAAGGCTTTGATTTTTTACGTTAAATAATTTAGTCAACTATTCATTCGTTTATCTAGCCATAAATTTATCTATTAATCCAGTCACATAATTAAACAATCGTTTTTAACCAACCTTCTAGTGCCTGTATCAGAGAATGTCCTGCAGGCACGTACGCCAACGTTGACAGTTACACTTGCCAGCGGTGCTTAGACCCCTGTCTCGAATGCGTTCTTGTTCGAAACTACATCAACATCTTCAAGCACCCGCCCATCAGCAGTCAGCAGCAAGAACTGATAATTTCCAGCTATGACCCTTCCTCGGACGACCCAACCTATCCCACCAACGACCCAGACATGCCCTCCATCACCAGCATCATGTCCCTCTCCACGGACAACTCTTCAGACGGGAGTTACGATGAGACGAGCGGTGAGGATCTGGAAGCCATCAGCAACAACAGCATGCAGACTGGTCATGCCCAGATCGAATTGAAGATCATGTGCACTGCCTGCCAGCCATCACATCTCCTCCTCCTCAGAAATAACGAGTCTATCTGTGTCAAAAACTGCATCAAGGGATATTACCCTGGTGAGTGTCTTTGTAATATGTTTTTATTAAAAGATTTTTTACTAATTCATTAAAAAATGCCCATAAAAAGTATTTTAATGATCACAAAAACCACTCCTCGATCACGACAGACACTTCACAGAAGCAGTGTCTGCCTTGTTCGAAGGGATGCAAGGAGTGCGTCAGGGTGAAAGAGTGTCTGAGGTGCAAGAGCAAGTACGAACTAATAGGAACACACTGCCTGCCAGTCTGCCACAAGATAGAATTCAGACATAAAAATAACAGGTGGAGAAATTAAACCAAGATTTGGTTCGAAAATTTAGTTTCAATGCTTTATCTGGATATTAGACTTGCAAAGAAAATTACTTTTTCATATACATTCAACACAACCACCAACACTACAACGAACATGACAACCACACCACAACCAACACCACAACCAACACCACAACCAACACCACAACCGACATGATAACCAAAACCACAACCATTACTACATCCAGCACCACAACTACCAACACCTCAGCTGTCTGCGTTGCCACGAGCACTGCTTGTCTTGTTCTGGCGAAGACAAAACGGACTGCGTCATGTGTGCGCCTGACCGCATGTGGGAGAAGAACTTGTGCGTCAAGTCGTGCTCTGTCGGCTTCTACCGCGTCAATATGCTCAACAAGGAACCAAATTGCGAAATGTGAGTATCTGAATACTAGTTTTAATAAGCATATTCAAAAACTGAATTTAATTATTATTCAAATTCAATGTTTTTTATACACACAAAGGTGTGACTCTTCGTGCAAGGGCTGTTTGGGAGGCCTGAACACACAGTGCACTTCATGCAACCCTCCTCTCATCTTGCACAAGCAGACCTGCATTCGGCAGTGTCCCGAAGGTCAGTAGCTGTCTATTATAGAAGATTGCAATCGCTATCTAGCCTTGAAGCGAAAATAGAGTTTGTTCGTGAACTGCTGATAAGGCCTGGCAGTTGAGTGCTATGCAAAGAATCAGTAATCAATGATTTTTGCTTATGTGCGTTTTTAAAAAGATTAATATATATATATATTTTTGGCCTATATCACTTTGATAAAATCAAGTTCATCTCACCTTCTTTCCTATCCCCTACTTCAAATCCCACGTTTTGACCTACAACATTTCTTTTTTAATTTCTGCAGGTTTCTACGAAGGCAATGGTTCGGTGTGCATGCCCTGTCATGAACAGTGCGTCAACTGCAAGGGACCCAACAAGAATGACTGCTTTGAATGCAAGCACCTAAAGTAATTCGTTCAAATATGCTTTCAAATTAAGCCTATAATGTTTGGTTTATACCGCTATAAAAAAGAAATAGAGAATTATTGAAATTTATTAGTACTCATATAGTAAATTATATCGTTATAATTTTGAACTTCGCGTAAATATGGCAGAGATCACAAGCGTAAAAATATTTTGAGGCTTAGCAATTGGTACTATTGATTGGGCCTTTACGCAATATTGCGAAACTTGGGTTCTTTGCTGGGAATGACACAAAAGTATCGATCTCAGGTCAGTGCTGAATGCTAGCATGTGAAAACCTTGAAAAGGCTATCATGAAGTTCAATATTGATTTTCAGCATTCAACACTTTTAGTTCTCAACAATTACTCCGCTGCAACCCTTCAACATTCGTTTTATTCAACCCCTAAAAACTTACACTCCTTTTAAATCTTGATACCCTTCAGACGCCTGCACCAGGGCGACTGTTTGGCGTCATGCCCGGAGGGAACGTTCAGAACCAACACCGACAAGGCAACAGGCCGATCAGTGCGCAGATGTGATAAATGCCATTCTTCGTGTAAGACGTGCAAGAGTGAAAGCCGAATGCACTGCATCACATGCCATTCGGACCGCCTCTTCTCGTACGGACAATGCCTGGAAAATTGCCGCGAGAAGTAAATTGTACTTGTTGGTTTAGCTGGACACGATTGATGAACTTTGAATGTTTCAAAAGACTGAAATGATCTCTGGATTTGAATAGTTTATTTATATTTATCTACTCACCTCAACCGTCCACTTCCACTGCACAGCGAGTACAGACAGGAGAACAATTGTTTGACTTGTCATGAAGCTTGTTACCGGTGTGACGGTGCCAGTGAATTCCACTGCACTAAGTGTACAATAGACAGGTACATGATGGGATCTCGCTGTGTCAGCAAGTGTCCTGAAGGAACTCAAGAGTCCGCCAACACGTGCACCTTCTGTCCTCTTGGCTGTGCTCAATGCCAAGGTTTACAGGCTGTTGTTTTTGTTTTTGGTTACTAGCACATCGTTTTAACTAAAGAATAAACTCTTCAAAGAATTTACAAAGTTATACGCCGATTTAACTTCACTGTAACAATTATGATGTTGCGTCATGCCAAATGAGTCTCCAGACAATTCAAACATCCACCAGGCGACAGTCCTGTCTTGTGTCTGCGCTGTTCTCAAGGCGAGATGAGCGAGTCTGGCTTGTGCCCTTACAGCCAGCCTGAATGCCCTGCCAAACAATTCTTCGACGAGATCAACAGGGTTTGTTGGAAGTGTTGAAAAAAATGTTCAAACAATTTTATTGATTTTAAAAATCTTAAACAAAAAATTACTTAATATTTTTTCATTTAATCATTATTCTTACTCTAATATTATAAATTCAAGAAACAACTTATATAGACTAATAACACGATGATTTTTTTAGTAAGAGAATTTATTAATCAAGCATTTTTTTTCATTGATAGGCTTGTCTCGGGTGTCATCCATCATGTTCGAAGTGCACCGGGAACACCTCAAACGACTGTCTCTCGTGTCCAGAGAGCATGGGCTTGTGGCAATCCGTGTGCCATCCTTGCTGCTCTGAAAGCCTCAGAACACACTGCTGTGTGTGTCAATCGGCTTCAGGTTTGAAAAAATCTTGTTTTTTAATGTATTTTTTTACTTATATTTTGTATATTTAATTTCGTATCATAATTACAGGAGTATGTAAAAGGCTAGTTGACACAGAGGCGGACAACTTTTCAGAAACTTTTGATGATGTCACAGAACCAACGACTGCAACATCACTCACCACTTTCACCTCCACACCACTTCCCACACCTTCTACGACCACAAGCTTATCCACCATTGTCATACACGAAACAACCGAAGCAAGACAGTCAACATCTATTCTCGAAAGTTCAAGCAGCACTGCGTCCCTCACGTCGACGACATCTACCCCATCGCACTCTAACACTACCCTTGTCATCTCTGCCAAAGACATGAAACCATCAGCACCTCCAGAACCTCACTCCTTCTCCTCTCTCTTAGTTGCATGCCTGATCGTATTTTTTTTCATCGCCATTGCTCTCGTGCTGGCGTTCGGTCTCTCCCACCTAAAGTCGCGCCACAAGCTCTGCTGGAGCAACCAGTACTACAAGACCGTTGCCACCAAGCCGCAACACGACATGTCAACCGGAAAGTTCACCAACAACTCGCCAAGGATCGACAGACCCGTGCCTGTTTGAGAGAATCTAGCGCTATAAATCACATCTTTTTGCCGTTTCATTTCACTTTTATTTACAAATCTTCTTTTCTTTTTTACCACCTTCACGATTAACTTTGATCTTTTTACATTATCCGCCGTATTTATTCATCTTCTTGCATCTTTCTCACCTAATGGTCTTTTATATCTATCTAAACATTTGTGAAGTTTGCGACACTATGCAGACGTCTGCGCTTTCTAGGAAAATGAGATTTGTTTTTGCAAAATTCCAACTATCCTTTCAAACTCAGCTTATTTACCATTAATTATTAACCAACCGTGTTTTGTACACATTTTGTTTGTAGCCCATTACATACATCAAAATGTTTGTCGCAGAGGTTGGCGTTCTTTGAAGAAGTTTCTATGCACGCATCGTCGACCATTGACAAACATTTTCTAAAATCTTCTCGAAATTCGTTCAATTGCAATGTTTTTGTGCTAGTTTGGTAGATTATAACAGGCTGTATTTGCCTTATAGGAAGTGCTAGAATCTAAAGTCTTCATAGTTATTTATTCGACCATTACCAGTTAATATTGATTGGTAGATATGACTTTGTATATGTATATAAATTGTTAAATTTCTTGGAAGTATTATTACGTGCTAATGTACAAATTATTATGTGAAGTCACAAAATTTGATTCTTTTAATTATTAGTTTTGAGTCATTTTTACCATTTCATCCAATTCCTGTGATAAATCGAGTTTAATAGTGGAAATGTCAAGTTCCCATCTTTTTGTATTATTTATATCAATATTTATTCAAAAGTTAACTTTATTTTTATTAAAAACTTTGATTAAAATAATTTTTCTATTTAAAATTGAAATACTTACTCTTGTCAATACTTGATTGTTCATTTTGTATGTCAATTCTGTTTCATAATTACAGGTATTTATAATGACGTTGATTGTAATTAACTTATATTGTCCCTGCATTGATTGATATTATTATACTTCAAATAATTCTTCACTGAATAAGTATTCTGACGGCATAATCACCAGCCATAGTAGTTTCAGCACCATGAACAATTGGAAACATGATTAGTTTATTTTGTTAATATTTTAATTATATATTTTTTCATCTTTTGAAGCTTCAGTATTTCAACCATCGAAAAATCATAGTAAACCGATTATAGCATAAGATAAAGATGATGAAAATGGTTGAATTTTACTGTTACATTCCAACATGGGTCGTTAACGCTAGCTCTCCACTTTTCGGCGAAGGAACTTAAAGCTTGTTTGATTAAAATGAAAAGTTTATTTGAATATATAGAAATAAAGAATTATATTTTTAGATATAACTTACTCGATAAATATTTAAAAAAGGTTACATTGTTTCTTCATCGTGTTTCCCACCAAATTCATACTTATATCATTCGAAGCACAAATTTATGACACATTTTGAATTTAAAACTTTTGAAAGTTAACATTCTTCTTGAAATTGAGTAAGATTATAATTTTTTAAGTGCCTACAATTGAATCTTTATATCTAATTAAGAAAGTATAATCGTTCTTTTTATGAAATTATTGTTTTCGATCGGTGTTGAAATAAAAAAAATGATCGTAGATGAACGTATTGGTGTTTCAATAAATCATCAAAACTTGAGTTTTTCTTGAATAAAATACATTTCAATTAGGTTTTCATTCATTCGAAAATTCTTAAAAACCTTGAGCATTAAAGAAACTTTTTGAAGCCTTCAGGTCAAGGCATCAATCATTGATCATCAATCATGAAATTGATTCAATGCCTTTTCATTAGTCAGAAATGCATTGAAACCTGCCAAAAAAGGAAATGAATTGAATTCATCGAACATTGAAGTCGTCTCAATGAATTCACTACATATTGAACATATTTTTTTCTCCTCCTCCTCCTCCTCCTCCTCATCATCATCATCCTCATCATCATCATCATCATCATCATCATCAAGCAGGCGCAGTTAAGAAGCCAGAAGGCCTCTTTTTCCGCGGCACGACAAAATGACTCCAAACATTTTGTTCACAGCCCACGATTTAAGCTGGATGGCTTCAATCGCTGGCTACCCTGGGTCGATGTATGCCAAGATTTGTTGTCTGTGTGAGGTTCTTGGTCTGCCAGGACGCTTTCGTGCTTTCATCTTGGACTCGTCAAACAAATAGCGGTGCACAGGCTCATCTCTCAGGTTTAAGGTTGAGTTTAAATGCCATTTGAATTTCGGTAATGATTGAATTGAAATTTATGAGACCATTTCAATGTAAACCCGCGGTTTCCTACCTGTGGGTCGAAACCCAAACGGGGGTCACCTGACGATTTTTAAAGGGTCGACTTTCAAAATTTTAGTTTTTTTTAAATAATATTGTTTAAACTTGATTGAACGTTACTTAAATAACTATGTAAAGACTTAGATGCATCAAATAATTTTGTGTTATTTCATAGTGATGTGAGTTGGCTGTTCAGAGACAAATTTTTAAAACAAGTTTGTGATCTTCATGATCAGATAAAACGTTTTTCAATCAAAAAGTAAAATGAAAATAAATGAATTAAATCTCCCTTTTCAATTACAAATGCAACAAGCCTAGATCTTTCAGAATAAATTCAAACATTTGTTACGACTAAGAGTTCAGGAAACACGAGAGAGAGTTTATTTACACGATAACGACTTTATATAGGGTGCTAGGGACAAAGGTCGCCTAGGAGTGGTTGTGTGTACATATCGTACACAATGTGGCCGCTACAATACTCCCCCACCAGAGAGTACTGGCGAACGAAAAAGCAAACAAAATATTGTCAAGTTGTGAATTTTGTTGGTGCAATAGTTGTTGTTGCAGTAGTGCATGTTGCAGTGGTGCATGTTGCAGTAGTGCATGTTGCAGTGGTGCATGTTGCAGTGGTGCATGTTGCAGTGGTGCATGTTGCAGTGGTGCATGTTGCAGTAGTGCATGTTGCAGTGGTGCATGTTGCAGTGGTGCATGTTGCAGTGGTGCATGTTGCAGTGGTGCATGTTGCAGTGGTGCATGTTGCAGTGGTGCATGTTGCAGTGGTGCATGTTGCAGTGGTGCATGTTGCAGTGGTGCATGTCGCAGCCCTTTGTGAACTCAAAGAATCAAGTGATGACGCAAGATAAAACGAAGCTGACGACGGAGAAATTCTGAAAATGATGATGAAGACTTAGTTAGCACGATTGGTTGATGGGCGGTTGATAGACAAGGCGTCAATGAGTCACGTTGTGTAATCTGCCAAATTTTTTGGCCAATGCACCCTTCTGCCGGACCTTGTGTGGATTGGAGGTGGCTGTTGAGTATTCGATGAGCTGGTAGTCGTTGTTGTTGTTGGCGGATTGAGAGTGAGGTTGTTGTTGTTGTTGTGGTCGATGCCATCTTTGTTGCTCCACTCACCAACAGTGAAGTTGTACATGAATGCTTTTACATCTGAGAAGTCTGACGTATTGGCTATGGAAAAGTCTGTAGAAGACTTGTTGTTTTCTGGTGCATTGATGGATGATGCATGCATGAATGCATTCTCAGTTGGGTGGTGATGATAATGATGAGCAGATTGGCTGGTGAGGTTTGAGGCGGAAATGCTTGTTTTGTTGAATCTTGTCAGCTTGTCTGACACCACGGCTGTCTGCTCAGACTTAGGTAGCGCCTTCTTTTTCGTCTTCGACTTTACAACAGCTGGAGCTGAAGACGTTGCTGCCACGACAGAAACCTGGTGGTGATGATGATGATTCTGGGAAGAAATTCCCGCGCTTTTTTTTATCGCTTGCTTCAGTTGGCTCTTCTTGACGCCTTCTTTGTGATGCGCCGCTTTAATTTTGATTTTCATGGTTCGACGTGACGTCACTTCTTGGAATCCTTCGTTCTTATGGAAAAGGAATGATGGATCGTCGATGCTCGCCTCTGGCACGTTGTCCACCAGGCGTTGGTGAGACATGTCCACTCCCAGACTGAAATGAGACAGAAAATCCGCTCCGATGATGGGTGTCTTGACGTCGGCTACGCGAAACATCCAGGGAAATTGCCTGCGTAAACCGAGGTTGACCATCAAGGATTTCTGTCCATACGTTTTGATGATGGAGTTGTTGGATGCACGAAGCGTGAACGATGATGGGGTGAGAGAATGATTGGCTGGTGGAGGAATGACGCTTACTTCTGCACCAGTGTCGATTAGGAACGTGAGGTTGTTGCATGCGTCTCTCATGAATAATAGACGACTCTTATTTTGTTGGCCGTGGACAGATGTCGCTCCTACTGTCCGGCCCTGTCTTTTGAATGAGCGAAAAATGCATGGTGGTGTGCATTTTCGTGCCTTTTTCCCAAAAGTCTGGTGATACCAGCACATGCCTGCTGTGGTGTTCGGGCTTCTGGAACGAGGTGAATTTGGTCGACTGTTTGAACGAATTCTTCCTCGTGATTGATTTTGGTTAGCAGCTAAAGTGGCCATACTTGTGGTGATTTGTTGCAGCCACGTATGTATCTCTGGCATGGTTTGAGCTGAAGCTTGTGGAGTTGGCGTTGAGACTTGTGTGATGGTGGTTTGTTGAAGTTCCACCATCCTGTCTGCTTGTAACGCCAGTTCTGCCAGTGGGATGTTCATTGAAGCCGCCAGGATTGGTTTAATCTGAGTGGGCATTTTGTCGAACCATAGCTGCTTTAAGATGGCTTCGTCCATTTGGTTGCTGCCCAGCAGGGTCTTCATGTGGCGAAGCAGCTGGGAGGGTTGCCTGCCGTCTGGTTGCAGGTCGCCAAATAACGCTCTCAGCATGCTTGCCTCAGACTGGCAGCACCTGTAAAGAATTGCCTTTTTCAGCGTCTCGTATGGCGACGACGACGGCACCTCCACGAGTAGGTCTTGAACCTGTTCGGCAACATGGAAAGGTATGTGCTCAACCACATACGAGTACTTTGTAAGGCCTGCTGTCACTTTGCGCGTGTGGAATATTGCTTCCACGTGGCAGAACCAGAGTCTTGGGTTGGCTGTGAAAAAAACGGGTAAGCTAAGAGAGCTTACTTGCGGCGTCTGCTCTGCCCTTGTCTCCTCCTCTGACGTAACTTTAAAAAAAATATCTTCCATCACGTCGGGGTCACTAATTGTTACGACTAGGATTTCAGGAAACACGAGAGAGAGTTTATTTATACGATAACGACTTTATATAGGGTCCTAGGGACAAAGGTCGCCTAGGAGTGGTTGTGTACATATCGTACACAATGTGGCCGCTACACATTTCAACTAAAACTAAAGCTCGGCAAAAAAATAAACTAATTAAAAACTAACATGTTTCTGAACTTAAACACATTTTTTGGAGAAAATGGAATTGAACAGGTAGCAAGGATACTGTGACTCTTTTTGGGTGGCTGGTCGGAGATGCAAGGATGGATGGGTGTGGCCTCAAGTTGCAGTTGAAGATGGATACAACCATGAGAGCTGCACTTTATCACTTACACGATGTGAACAGCCTTATGCCAATTGGCATCCTGAAGAGCCAAACAATGACGGTTAAAACAGAAACTGCATCCAATTGAGATTCAATCTTGAGTAGAATGATAAGGACTGTAGCACCAAAAGATGCTTCATAATAGCCAGCCAATGACTATTCGCCAAATAAAGATCATCGCGAACTTTGAATATAAATACATTTTAGTTGAAACTAATAAGGAAAAATTCTAAAGAGCCATGACAAAGTTTTGAGGGTTGGTAAGTATGTAAAACGATAAAGTTTTGAGAAAACAATTTTGTTTTGATTTTTGTTTATACCAGTAGTACGTGATGAATCAAGTTAAAATTTGATCTAATGTTTAGTTCCAGTTTTAGCTAAAGTTCCAGTATAAGTTCCGACATTTGGATCAAACAGTTAACCAAAAGCTAAGCATGGACATTTGGATGTTTAAGTAAACCCTTAATTTCAGTTGTGATTACATAGTTTATCGGATTTACTGTCAAAAGCCGCTAGCATTACATTTTTTAACGAACCTTCTGGTTATGGCTAAAATTCTTTAAATCCGATAATTTAAATATATAAACAATAAAAATAACGTTAAAGAATGTAATTTTTCAAATGAGTGTTATCTTTTGAGTCTTTAGCATAAGCGCCGACTCCACGGGACTTGGATGGGCTTGAGTCCCCCCAATACTTAGTCGCTCAGACCTGCCAGACTACCAAGAAAACGGGCATAAAAAGTAAAATCGGGAATGGGAATGATAAGTAAAATCTGGAACGATGAGAATCGGGAACCGGAAATAAAACGGGAACCGGAAATAGAACATTCAAATTGGAAACGGAAAAACATTTTTGGCATTAAAATAATTACTTACTTAAAAAAATATAATGAAATATATTAAAAACCTATGGTTTTCTTTATACAATAAAAATTATACGAGCATTTTTATTTTGTATTTAAATCAATAAATCAATCAATCAATCAATCAAATACATTTCTATAGCGCTTTTCCCTAAAATTCAAGAGCGCACATAAATAAATTTGTTAAACAGATATGTCTTCAGATCCTTACGAAAAGTAAATAATGAAGGAATTAAATAATGGTTTTGAGTGGATGATCTTAAATTATATTAAATTTATATTTAAATTATTGAATTAGGTTTAAATAGAACATTCAAATGTTTTTATTTTGGTATACTACATTATTCGTTTTGATAAATATAGGCTGAGATATTTCAAATTGAATAGAGAAGGAGTTTTGATTTAGGCGAACTTTGAAGGTCAATAACTCGGCGACCTTTTGAAAAATTGCATTTTTTAAATTTTTCATTATGATAGACAACGTATCTAAACATAATATAAAAGTAAGTTTCATAAATTTCTCAGGGGGGGGGGGGTGTACTCCATTGGTCGAATCATGGGTGTGGCTGAGAGAAACAAGATTTCAATGAGAGAAGGGTAAAGGCATAAAAAAGCCTTCCCACGCAGACCTCAACTTTAGACCCAAGATCATTTGTTTAAAAGCTAAAACTTTTGATCGTTTAACCCGTATTAAAAGCCTTAGAAACTTAATGTAATTACTTAAAACCAAGAAAATTATCTCAAACTAGTTTATCTCAACAATTATTGTAAATTTAGATTTAATTTTAATAATTTTATAAGTTTCAGTTTATTTGAAGATTTCTAATTTCTATTTCTGAATGCAATCATTTCAGTTTCAACTACTGCAATATCTACCCAAAATGTAATTAATAATAACACCATAAAAAAACAAAATCTGATTATTCAAAAATTTATTAAATTAGTTTCTTTCATTTATATGTTATAAGTTTCAAGTATAACAATTATAAGATTCCTAATTTCTAATAAATGTTTCACACGTCTTTTTTGAATAATTTATCTTTTTTAAGTGTTTATTTCTTCGAGTGTTTATTTATTTGAAGCAAGTACTTATATGCAAACAGCACATTGTGTCAACAAGACACTTCAAATGAAATTTATTGAAGGAATTTAGAGTGGTTTCGATTTTGAAAAAGAAAGTGTCAACGAAAATAAGAATTTTTTTAAATTCAATGCTAACTATTAAACTAATATGTTTTTTGGGATGAATAGCCATTGGTTGGCTATATTTTACACTGCGCTCTTCATGTTAGGAAGGTTCATGCTTGGCATATGAAGCACCTCTTCTTATTACAACGATCATCATTCCACCCAAACCCTTTCAACAAATCTATGCAGTTTTCGTCAGTCTTTCCAGCATTATTTGGCTCTACAGGACGCCAGTAGGTGTAGGGATTGCTGTGAAATGAAAGGGTACAGCTCCTAAAGCTGTAAGCATCACCAACTGCTGTTTGAGGCCACGCCCAGCCATTCCTACATCTTCGACCAGCCACCCAGTAAACGGGACATCCTTCTGAAAGCATATAATTCATAATTACAATGAAATCGTTTTTATTATATTGTTTGCAGATTCAAGCTATGTTGGCAAGTGCTTAAATATACCTTCGAAGCTTGGGTTGAGTTCTTTCAAAGCTGTTGTGTCGTCTTCACTCAAAATTTGAGCCAAATATCCATTATTCTTCAAACAATGTTGTTGAGCCTCATTCCAAGTCATTCCAAGTCTGATGACTGAATAACATCTTTCAGAAATTTTCGCATAACCAGACGGACAATCTGTCATTTGAATTGTTCTTTAAATTAAGCATGGGCGTCTGGAGGTTTTTAGGTAAAACCGTTAACTTCTGCTGCGTTAAAATAATTTATCTGCTTGACCGTCAAAAGCAAAAATAAATGATGTAGTCATCTAACAGAACTGAACCTTTAGTCAAAAATCATTTATATAAGCACATATTTTTATTTGCTTAATTAACAGTGTCAGAAACCTAGGAGTTGATCTCGACAAAGACCTCACCATGACGACACACATCAACAAGATGACTCAAACCTGCTTTGCTTCTTTACGCCAAATACGATCCATAAGATGGTTATTGACCAAGGACTCACTGAGAACATTGGCTTCTACTTTGGTTCTCAGTCGAATTGACTATGGCAATATCATTCTTACTGGGTTGCCAATGACGCAGCTGCAGAAAGTTCAATCTATAATCAACACCACAGCTAGGCTCGAAACAGGTGCTAGTAAGTATGATCACATCAGCCCTGTTCTCAAGGAGTTTCACTGGCTTCGTGTTGAAAACAGAATTGAATACAAAAACATCTTGTTAATTCACAAGTGTCTGTCTAATGAGTGCCCAGATTATTTGTCGAGTAGCATTGTCATGAGAGCAAGTCTTCCCCAGAGGGAAAGACTCAGGTCTGCTAGGTCAAGAGATGTAGTTCCACAGAGCTACAAACTCAAGTATGCAGGTTCAAGAAGCTTTTTTGTTGCAGCGCCGACTCTTTGGAATAGTCTTCCCAATAGACTCAAATCCCCGAGCTCAACCGCGACATTCAGCCGTTCCCTGAAAACGTACTTGTTCGACCGATAAGAATAACTTACAAACTTACTGCTCATTTTTCATTAATCAATTTCTTGCTTCCCAATTTCATTCTTTTTTATATTTATACTAATGGTCAATAATAATTGTGAAATATTTTCTTAAATTTTCTTAAATTTATTGTTATTATCATTTCACTTTCAATCTTTAAAAAAAAATATATATATTTTGTCTATTTAAAAAAAATAAAATAAATAAATAAATATATATATATATGTGTTTATATATGTGTATATGTATGTATATATACATATAAATGATTTTATTGTTAAATTTTAATAACTTACTTTTCCTATACTTTCCATTTATTCATCTATCATTAATATTATTATCAAATTTTCCATAACCAAGTGGTCTTGAAGCCCGTCCGGGTTTACGCCACGTTAATAATACTCGTCGTTGTATTGTATTGTAATAATAAAATGATATCGGTTTTTTAACGAAAATTATGGGTAAAACTTTCTGTCGTTAAAACGGAAAATTTCGTGAATTTCCATTCGTTAATATTTTTCAACGGAAACGGACGAAAATTCACGGATGTAAATTCAAATGCCCATGCTTAGTTTAAATATCACTTTACAAAGAATGAATCATGAGAATTAACTTTTCGAGATACCAAACAAATGGACAATCGAATATTAACCTGCACTGGTCTGGAGACGCCACCAAGACACAAGTGAGACAAACGATCAACTTAAAGAAGCTCATAACTTTTGTGGATTTCAATACACTGTGGAATGAACGAAACTGAATTTTTAGAGGCTAGAGGATCGAGCCTGTATATGCTGGTGATATTGTGTGTATCTGTGTGCAAAACATCTTATATAATGAGTACTTTTAAGGGGCGCCTTCACAACGCCCAATTATCACAAGATCGTAGCATGAAGCTTCTCAACGCCCAAATATTGAAACGCCCTACCATCACAACGCCTAACCGTCCCAACGCCTAACCATCACATGTCCTAATATAACCACTATCGACAATTTGCAGGATTAGGTAAACGAAGGAAAACTTCAATTCATCCCAAAAAACTAAGTAACTTTTTGACTAACATGAGTTTAGAATTTTGTGTTTTTTAAATGCATTTTTTTCTCATTGAATATAATTTTTAACATATAAAAGCTAAATACCAATTTTAAAAACAAGAAATCGTTTTATACTTTTTTTTTTCTTCCTACATACCTGTCTATTTTAATAATTAAACCCTCAAAAATAAGTGTATAAAAATAATTTTTTTGAAAGGTATTTGAACAGTCTACAATAATCTAAATTCAAATTTCTGTTTTTGCATTTATTATTATTTAAAATAAGCGAGTATGGAAAGTTAAATTGTAATGTTTAAAATATCAATTTATTTAATGAATATTCAATATATTTTATTAATGTCCATTTATAACAATCAAAGCAGATTGGAATCAGGAAGTGACACTGACGGTGGATTCTTACGTCTGTTCGGGTAGTGTTTGAGAGGTGGGAGCAGTGTTGTTCCAGTTAACTGTAACTGTAACTGAAATGGTAAATTAACCGAAAAATATGATTCAGTTAACTGTAACTTTAACTGTAATTCAATGCATAACTGTAACTGAATAAGAAACTGAAAAACAAGAATACTAACTGAATAGCAACTAAAAAAATATATAATTAAAAAAGAGAAGCGCTACAAGATAAAACATTGACGGATGCACGTTATTGAGCAATAATATGATTGATTTATTTTATTCTCCGAGTCCGATTATATTAATTTAGTGTTTTACATAGTTACTTTTTTTGACCAGTTGAATTATACAAATTTTAATGAAATTTTTCAGATTAATGGCGGCAGAAAACAAGAGAATGCCGTATGGGCCTATTTTATTTACGAAGCTTCATGCGACAAAAGCGAATGTCAGGTTTCAGAAGAGGATGATAATGATAAAGAGAAAGTTACCAGGCAACACACTGTAGTTGATAATTATTTACGTATTCACATTTTTAAATATTATTTACCAAGTTATGAGCATAATTTATAATTCATTTGAATAATTTCAATTAAACAGTCGTAAATATATGCAATTTCTATCATTTAGGTTCAGAGAAAACTATTTCTTTGATAAAAGATTATAAGAACAGTGTAGAAGATCGAATTCGTAAAGATCTTCAAACTGGACATCGCGTTGTCATTAGCATGGATTGCTGGACTAAGAAGGGTCTTACACTTTCATGTCTCGGGATCTCAGCATCCTTTTATAATCCATCAATGCGTGGTGCAATTCAGGTCTTGCTAAATGTTCATTCTGTGTCTCACACACATACAGGAGAAATGTTAGCACTTAAATTATTGAGTACCCTAAATTATTATCTTCTTTTGCGCAATACATTGATTCAGCTCCCGCTTCACAAGCGTATGTGGAAAGGGTGTTTTAAGTGTGCAGAGACCTAACTGCAGGAGAAAAAATCGCCTCAGCGAAAATCTGGAATTGAAGACATTTATGAAAATGAACAGCGTATATTATGAATAATATATTTATATATCTTTTAAATAATTCGACTTTTAAACATTAATTTGGGCTGTATTATAAATAAAAATTCATTTTTTCTCCATCTTGATTAACTGTAACTGTAACTAAAAAAAATAACTGAAACTAAAATAGTAACTGAAAAATTAAAATTTGCATAACTGTAACTTGAATAGTAACTGAAAAATTAAATTTGTCATAACTGTAACTTGAACTTGAACTGAAAAATCCGAACCGGAAAATCACTGGGTGGGAGTTATTTGAGTTAGAGTTTAAATCACATACTAAAGAAATGTAAGCCCCGTAAACAGAAGTTTTTAGAAAAATTACGCGAGTTCGCTTTGACAAAATAATTTTGCAAACAACTTACAAAATTTGTTTAAAAAATCATTAGACACCCATCACAATCCAACACACAAACTTTCAACCACAGTCTCTGTTGGTATGGAACAGCTAAAAAAATACCTCACAAAGATCAATTTGGATGAAGCAGGAAGTGACATTGACATAGTTTATGAGGCTTTCTTTTCTTTTTATAGTTTCTTTAAATCTTTCTTTTTTGTAAACATGTTAAGTTTTTAAATCGGGGGTTTAATGATGTGGCAAATCATTTGCAGCTGTACATTGGATAATCTGATTATTCATTATATGCTCCAATTTTGAAGGAAATTTGGTGTGTGAAACGAATGACATAAGCTGGATCATCTTTTGAAGTGCATATTTCTTGTGTAAAGTGACAAATTGCAAGTAACACTATTGAAAATTTCAATTATTTTTCATCCCATAGAGTTTTTGTTGCAAATCTTCAAAAAAATTAAAAGTTTTTTGATGAAATGCAATTTTTCTCAATCGTTTGTTGACAGTAGTGTTTGTGTTCACTTGCTGATAATGTAACCAAAACAGCAAAAAACAGTTCAATTTGGATAGGTTTAATTGGATTGTAATTTTTAAATGCGTTACTTTTTTTCAAATGCGTTAAAATATTTAACGGCGTTAAAAATTTTAACGATCATTAATTGATTATCACGTTAATCAAAAGTTAACGTAGATCAAAACACAGTTCTAATAAAAACATATGGAATTATTAGAAAAATGTCACAAAAATCTAATTGTCATAAAGAAATACTTAGAAAACTCATATTCATACCCTCAAACACACTGTCTGCACCCAATCAAACTTCAAAAACTTTCTCTGCCCTTAAACAACCCTGAACCACTCTCCCTGCACCTAATCAACCTTTTCATCTTCACTCAGTCAGCCATTTTCTCTGCACCCTATCAGCCATTTTCTCTGCACCCAGTCTTTAATTATCTTCTCTGCCCTCAATGAGTGACCTTCTCTGCACCCAATCAGCCTTCAACTTCTCTCTGCAACCAATCAACCTCTCTCTGTACCCCATCAATTAATATCTCTGCATCCCATAAACATAAATATAAACATAAAAATCGAGTCCGATTTAAATGTAAATGTTAACATTTAAATGAGACTAGATTGTTTTTCTAAAAATTAATGATAGTTATTCAAAAACGGGTTTTCTATATTTCTGGATAGATTCAGGTTTATGCTTCAACACATCTGGCATTCCAAATTAATTATTTTTCTAAAATACAAAACTTGTTAAATCGTTAAAATAAAGTCATTTTTGAAACAATTAAGGAAATAATCTGAAATATATAGCGTCGATCTCTCTTGATATACTATTAAAGTTAATAAAATAATTTATTTCCCTAATAATTCAAAATTAGACTTTTTCAAGTGTATAATTTTAAATAAAAATATTTATTTTTTTAATTTTAGAATTTCTTTATTATTACGTAAACTGAAAAATGACATCACACGCTCAAAACAGTTTTGAAATAGTTTCACAATGAATCGATTATCTTTGTTTTTCCGAAGAATTTTTCATCAAGAAGAAAGAGTAGCAGAGGTAAGTATTCTGAAAATACTTCTAGAAATTGATTTGATTGATTGATTGATTGATTAATCCAGAATCGATTACAGACTTACGATTTGCAGCATCTTACTCGTTTTTAAAAATAATGGAAAATCGTAACCAAGACTGGATGCATATTTTTTTGAAGAAAAGTAGTATAAAAATATTATACATGTAAAATATTCATAATAAATACTACGATATTATACTTTCTAGCTATTTAAAAGTTAAAAATAGGCCAAAAATGTATGTCTTACATTTCTTTTACAAATCTCATATTTTTATTTTATAATATGATTTTCATAATGGGAATCGAGACCTTAATAAACTACCATGATCATGATAAATAGCTATTTTAGTGAAAAATAATAAGTTACGGAGACTTAAATGGCGGTCATAACGGAAATTAATAAACTATCATGATCTACTTGTCGATATTGATTTTTTCACAATCCTAGGTTTTTTCAAATAATTAAGGTTTTAACGTTAACAAGTAATTGAATATTAGTTAAATTATTTTCAAAAAACATTTCATGAAGTAATAATAGCTATTTTAGTGAAAAATAATGTACGTAGATTTAAATTAGGTAGTCTTACGGGTCTTTAAATATGCTAATTTTCAGACTCTAGTTTCAGGCGCTTTTTATGTTATCCTATATGGTTTACTTTGGAAAGCGTACTCATAATTTATGCAAATGAGATTAACGATTGACACAGACAAATTACCTATGTTTAAATCGCTGTATGGTTATAAAACGGTATTGCTAACACGCAAAATAAAATACTTTAAATTAATAAGATTTTTTCTCCTATTAGTTTAGTTTAGAGAGTTAAAAACCACGCAGATCTTTTGAATTATTTTTATGTGAATAATTTTAATTTCAATGTGAACAGATTTGACATTACTGAGTAAAATTATTATTAATTACTCAAAAAAGTATTCATAAAAGAAGTAAATCATTAGTGATTGATTGATTGATAAAGAAACCTTATTTATTGTTCATTTAACGATATTACTCGCCTCAGATAGTTTGCCGAAATATATACCAGATTTGACATTACTGAGTAACATTATTATTAATTACTCAAAAAATTATTCGTAAAAGAAGTAAAGAAGCCTCATTTATTGTTCATTTTACGATATATCTCGCCTCAGATAGTTTGCCGAAATATATATCGTGAACTATCATATAACTTTTAAAAAAATATGTAAAAAAAGAAGTAAAAGAAGCCTCAGTTATTGTTCATTTTACGATATATCTCGCCTCAGATAGTTTGCCGAAATCTAAATTAATATGGCCGCTTTTTGTTATTGTAAGAAACCAACAATCAGCTGATTCAAGAAATAAATAAACATTGCCATCAGCTGTTTTTATATTGCTATGTCTATGCTTCCGAGTACGCTTTCCAAAGTATCCCTCCTATATTAAATGCTTATTAAAACGGGATACTTTGGAAATCGTACTCGGAAGCATAGACATAGCAATATAAAAACAGCTGATGGCAATGTTTATTTATTTCTTGAATCAGCTGATTGTTGGTTTCTAACAATAACAAGAAGCGGCCATATTATTTTAGATTTCGACAAACTATCTTTACAAGTACTGGATAACTCTGCTACAAATGAACCAATGATTGATTCAGGTACACTTGCAACTGATTCATCAATACCCGTCTCATTTAACATTAACCCAACTGAAACTTTGCTTAGCTGAAACTTAAATGGCATGGCAAGATAATCTACTAATTCACTTACATTTTTTTCTAAATTTGTTTTCCAATTTAATTTATTTACACATTCATAAAGCTTAACTAATTCGACCCTCACAGTAGTATTAGTAACACCAAATCTGTGCGTACCCTGCACATTTCTAATTACTTCAGCCCAATTGGGACGCGGCTTACCACTAGCAGGCTCACAAAAAAAAGAATAAACAAAACCATTCAGAAGTGGATCTGATGGCTCCGAAAAATTCATTTTTAATATGAACCCTTAAATCAAACTTCTCATTCATCAATGCACCAGCACACTCACATCTTTTCGCTTCCATGGTAAATTGCAAATGAATGTCGTGATCTGTAAGAAAACAATTTAAAACAATGATATTATTATATAAAAATAAACATGAAAAAATTGCTAGACCAATGAAACTTTTACCTTATATAAAGGAACAGTGATCTATTTGAAATAAGCAACATAGACATAACTTAGGCTGGTCAAAAAAAAACAGCCAATCTTCAATTAGTTGCCCCGTGATTAATGAAACAATATGCAGCATAGACAGCTCTAGAAAATCTTACTAGAGCAGCGATGCCCTAGAAATCACTTTGTTTTTCCTAAAGCGCGGCAAATAATTTTAACTAATTTCGATAACTTTATTTGGTTTTCAACACCAGGATAAAGATTAACTATCTTTTTAAAAGTTTAAAATTTTCACTGCTCTAACACTTTCGTCAGCAGATCAGCACACCAGCCTAAGTTATGTCTATGCTGCATATTGTTTTATTAATCACGGGGCAACTAATTGAAGATTGGCTGTTTTTTTTGACTTAGATGAAGATTAAATGTTTCTTTATATTAGGTAAAAGTTTCATTTCTCTAGCAAATTCTTCAGCAGATCAGCACACCAGCCTAAGTTATGTCTATGCTGCATACTGTTTTATTAATCACGTGGCAACTAATTGAAGATTAAAATTTTTTTCCACTGAAATAAAGATGAAGTGTTTTTTTATATTAGGTAGATGTTTCACTGCTCTAACATATTTTTCAGCAAAGCAGCACACCAGCCTAAGTTATGTCTATGCTGCTTATTTCAATTAGATCACTGTTTTATTAATCACGTGGCAACTAATTGAAGATTAGCTGTTTTTTTCCACTGAGATGGAGATTAAATGTTCTTTTATATTAGGTAAAAGTTTCATTACTCTAGCAAATTCTTCAGCAAATCAGCACACCAGCCTAAGTTATGTCTATGCTGCTTATTTCAAATAGATCACTGTTCCTTTATATTAGGTAAAAGTTTCATTGGTCTAGCAATTTTTTCATGTTTATTTTTATATAATAATATCATTGTTTTAAATTGTTTTCTTACAGATCACGACATTCATTTGCAATTTACCATGGAAGCGAAAAGATGTGAGTGTGCTGGTGCATTGATGAATGAGAAGTTTGATTTAAGGGTTCATATTAAAAATGAATTTTTCGGAGCCATCAGATCCACTTCTGAATGGTTTTGTTTATTCTTTTTTTTGTGAGCCTGCTAGTGGTAAGCCGCGTCCCAATTGGGCTGAAGTAATTAGAAATGTGCAGGGTACGCACAGATTTGGTGTTACTAATACTACTGTGAGGGTCGAATTAGTTAAGCTTTATGAATGTGTAAATAAATTAAATTGGAAAACAAATTTGGAAAAAAATGTAAGTGAATTAGTAGATTATCTTGCCATGCCATTTAAGTTTCAGCTAAGCAAAGTTTCAGTTGGGTTAATGTTAAATGATACGGGTGTTGATGAATCAGTTGCAAGTGTACCTGAATCAATCATTGGTTCATTTGTAGCAGAGTTATTCAGTACTTGTAAAGGTTGTGAATATCACAAAAAGGCTTTAGAGCAATCTAGTAAATTAATTAGTCAATTAAGGAGTAGGATAAGAATGCTTTCAGGCATTGCAGAACAGAACAGAGTTCTGAAGCAGCAGTCAAAGAGAAGAAGGGCTTCTTTGGACATGTGGAAGTCCAAGTACCAGCAGGAGAAAAAAAAAGTCAGTGATAATAGTTCAGTTGTAATTAAAAATCTTAAGATAAGTCAAACTTTACTTAGAAGGTAAACTGAGAGATGCTAAGTTAATTAAAAGCCTTAATGAAAAAATAAGAAACCTAACTAAGGAATTAAATAGTGCCCTGTCAGCTAACATAAAACAAACTAGCGATTTAGAGATTATAAGTGACCTGATTTTGAAAGCCGGTGAGAGATCCAAAGAAGTCAGCACTAAGTTAGCTAATTGCTATAGACCAGTTTTTAGAAAAACTGTTTATAAAGCTATTTTAAGTAATATGCCTGTAAGAAGCATAGGACCTAATTTTAATTATTTTACTAACTTTATTCATGGTATGCGCTTAAGTAATTTGCCGCACTTTTCCAATATTGCTAGGATGGCGTATGAGCCAGGCGTGCTTGCTCTGCTACAGTTAGGTGAGCAGCTGTATCATTGTGATACAGCTACATTAGCTCACGATGCCACCACTGTAGTGGACAAGCACATAATATATGTTTATTTAAGCATTCATGTTAATAATATAAATTAAGATTATGCTTTATCTGTAGGCAGACTTGCTGGTGGGTCAGCATCTGATAATGCTGACCAAATCATTGCATCCCTAAGGGAAGCTGCCGAGATTTATGCGCATTATTTTAAACTCGAAGTGGCTCAAGTGCGATCTCACTTCCTTTCAAAGTTGAGATCGTGCGTTAGTGATAGGGCCCCAGTGAACAATCGGGTTAATCAGCTTTTAGTTGATGAACTCCAGATTGATTTGCTGCAATTGAATTGTAATATACATCCGTTAGATGCTTTTGCAAGCGAGGCCAGAAAGTGTCTGGCCTTGCTAGATCAATCCTTAGATATCTCAGGAGTTACAGGCAAGGAGGGCACGGCAATTTCCTTTCTGTACAACCTTCCCAAACTCAGGTGATTATAATTTTATTTTGTATTTATTTTGAATTCCAGTACTTATAAATTTAGACATTTTTTAAAAGTATTAAATATTTTTGCAGACACAACTATAAGGGTGAGCCAGTTGCCTTTATGGCTTATCTGAGAGCCAACAAGGTGGTTCCAGGGATATTTCTTCGGTACGTTGGTAACCGCCTGCATCTCATGTTCCACATGGCAGGCGTTGCCATCCAGCACAGAGAATTAATACGCGGATTCCTCACCAGGTATATATTATGATTAATGCTATAAGTTTCATGAACTTATATATTTCAACTATTTATTTTAATTCTTCTCTTGACAGTTGCAACCGAAAAAGCGATGTGACCAAGGCACTGTGGGAAGGACTCAACGAACCAAGGACAATGGTGCAACTGCAGGCCCTTGGTTTGGTTGGGAAAGTTCTCACTGGGCCTTGGATGACCCTTGTTTATGGAAACTGTCACAACCTCTCCAATCTTGAGATGGTAATAGTATAATTAATTTGTTTCATATCACCACCATACATAATATTTTATATATATTTATTTCAATCCTTAAAATCAATACAGGGACCATCATTCAAGATTGCTGTAAAGAATATTTCAGAGCTGAAAAAGAATCCAGAAGAAATAATGAAGATGAAGAAAAACATATTTGGACAGCCGTTGAAAGAAGATGAAGTATACAAGGCTCTGGTAACCTACAACAGTCAAGAGAATTTATTACCAGGGATAGTAAGCTCAATCATGGAGGCCACAGGACAGGTGATGGAGCGGCAGATGGGTAGGTACCTTAAAAGAGACCTGTCCTGCCCCTCTGCTGAAATACTGATGGACACTCGCTCAGCTCCAGTACATAATATTCACGCAGGTATAAACTTCGTTTACTTGCTTCATTATTCTCTGTTATAACATAATTTAATTTTTTAAATGAATTTATAATTAACATTTTAGTGTTCTATTCATTATCCTATCTAAACCATTCATGCAGAGAGGGCCTTGGGTATGGTAGACTACTTTATAAGAAGATCTCCTTATGTAACAATGGGTTTTATAGAGGGTAAGGTAAGGGCTAAACTAAATGGTACATTGGAGTGGTTGGATCAGAAAAGCCAAGAAGAACAAGAGTCACTAATTAGTTATGCAATGAAGACAGCCGCCAAGATGAGAAAGGTCAGAAGGGTAAAAGAAGCAACGGTTGACATGGACATCTTGGAGAGAAGAAGGATAGGCATGAAGAGGACAGAAGATAAAGATAGAAAAAAGACGGAGAAGATGGTTTCAACGCTCATGAACAATGATGGATCAACTGATGATCCATTATTTGATGGTCAAAGCAGAACGGAAAAGTTTTTTATAAGAAGAATATTGAGTGGAGAGTCTTTAGTTGGTGAATTAATAATACAAAAGTGGGAGGATGGTAAAGAAACAGAATACTTCGGCAGAATACAAGACAGGAAGAGGGGTAAAAAGGACGTCTTTACCATAAGCTATTGGACAACAGATGAAGAAAATGCTATCGACTGCGACCTTCCAGCGGCCAGCTTCATCACAGACATGATACGGGATGGATTCCAGATTGCCGCTCCATACTCAAAATGTGGACGCACCATTGACTCGTACAACAGAACTAGAGTTTCTTTGTTAAGGTAGGAGAATGTTCTACGAATAATGCCCATTATTCAACTGACTTTGTTGACCTTGTTGGGGATGTCGAAAATTACTTCTAGGTCTATAACGAAAATGCTCGTCAAAAAATGTAATGCTGACAGCTTTTGAGGGTTAATCCAATAAATTGTTGTATCGCAACGGAAAATAAAAGGGTTTTAGCTGCAAACACCCATGCTTAATCTCAACCACCCCATCCATCCACTCATCTCGACCAAGTCAGCAACGGTTTGAAGTCAGGGTTTTCCTTCCCTTAGATGGGTTGACAAACTTGAAACCGTCGCCGAAGTGGTAACTGAAAGGGTTATGAGTAAAGCTGTACTTTAATCTAAATAAAAAGTTGATTAACGCGTTAATCAATTAACGGCCGTTAAATTTAAACAAAGTTTAACCAAATTAGATAAAGGAGGCAGAAGGAGTGGGGCATTATCGTCATGTAGTTGTTGATTTCTCAAAAGCTCTTCGCCCACATTCATGATGTCTCGAACTTCTACAAGCTCTGGATTCGGCCCGAAGAGCGCAATAGGAGTGGTGAGTTGTAGAGGCCTTAAAAGTTCCTCACCCATCTTCATGATGTCTAGAATTCGTCTAAGTTTTTGACTCGGACCGAAGTTAGCTTGGCTTGTTCCCAGAGATAGTCTCTTCCTGGCGTATGTTCTGAACCTCTGCCAGCTCGATCTTCTTGGTGCTAGAAGAGGTTCTAGAGTTGTTTGGGGCTGGCAGCTTGTGAAAGTGGCATTGGCTCAGCCTGGCGTAAGACTAGTGTTGGCACCGGCTGTATTATATTCCTTTTTCTTCTACTGAAGCTTGATCTTTTCGTTTCAGTAACTATCTTTGAAAATTTCAAAACATTCATTTATTTTTAAAAAGTATTTAGTTTTACATCAATATAAAAATAATTTCCAACACAATTATAGTTATTTATCATGATCATGAAAGTTTATTAATGTTCCGATTCCCATTATGAGAATCATATTATAAAATAAAAATATGAGATTTGTAAAAGAAATGTAAGACATGTAACACCCATGCTTAATCTCAACCAACCCATCCACCCATCTCGACCAAGGCAGCAGCGGTTTGGAGTCAGAGGTTTCCTTCCCTTAGATGGGTTGCCTTTCCGTACTGACGAGCCCAATCTGCCCTTCGCGCCTTCTTCTGTCAGTAGAAGCAGTTCTGCCGTGAGCAGGCCAGGAGTTGGACTTAGTTGTCTGTTAGAGACATCATCATTTTCTCCGGTTTTTATTATACAGACTAACTTTTCCGCTTTCGAGGGTGGGGCTTGTCTGAAAAGTCTCATTCTCTTTCTCCACTCCTTTCTGTCATGGGCATCAGTGCTGCATGCCCCCAAGTATTTGAGGTCTTTTTAAACCACTTTTTTCCACGTCTTCCTTGGCCTGCCTGGTTGTTTTGTTCCAGAAACCGCCCTTTCTTCTAACCTTGTTGATCCATCCACCATCACGTTCCACATGCTCAAACTACTTCATTCTTCTCGCTTGCAGTACAGCACCAATATCCTGGATTCCCATCATTTTTCGGAGCTCATTCGAACTGTTTTCTGTCTCTGTCTCCAAATCGCACCCACACTTTTCAGCACCACTTCTTCCATCCTCCGATCCTCCTTCTGGTAGCCAAGGACCCCTTCCATCGGATCCTTCTCTCCACGCTCCTTTCTCCAAACCGCAGCCATTTTTTTCTCCACTCTTCATACAACCCCCACTCTAGCAAAACGTGTCTCTCATTCTCTTCCTCCCCACAAACACACTTCCTATCCTCCTTCTCATATCTCCAGCGCACAATTGCATTATTCCTCACTGTCAAACTATCCCCCCTACACATCATCCTAACTTTCGTTACTTCTGAACCATCTACATCTATTTCCAACCTCCTGCTTTCTGACTTCTTCTCACAATATCTTATCAATCTTTCACTTTCCTGTATCTTATTCCCCCATTTCTCCCTTCCCTTTTGTTGAATCCTCTTCACTAGTTCCCTTCCCTCCATCCATCCGACCTCTCTTTCTGAGACCCCCATCAAAAACAATTCTGCTCGCGCGACTTTCCCTCCACGTACCATTTGGCTCATAACCTTTATACCCACTTTTCCCACCAAGTTGGCTACACTTACCCACCATTTAGATTTATTACCTATCTCCTTTACACATCCTCTACACATGCTCTACCTACTCTTCCTACAAGATCCTTGTCCTCTAATGTTCTGATGACAAAGTCTGTCATAACCTTAGCTTCTCTTTCCCATAATGTACTCCAGGCTGTTGTACCATGTACTACAACATTCCTAACACTAGTCTCTACCCCATATCCATCTCTCAAACTTAGTCTGCAAAACCTATTTCTTTATTCTCTTCTTAGTTGACCAACCAACTGCTGCAAAACCATACATTAACTTGCTATCAAAAAGGTATACGTTGAAATATTGGGTGAACGGGTAGCTGAGTCGGCAACGACTCTCAGCTTGACCAATAATGAAACGTCTTAGGTTCAAGTGCAACCAATGCCCTAGTAACCCAAAGGCGCAAGTGAAAAAATGCAGCCTAAGTGGCCTGGAAGCCCGTTCGGGTTATACCGTATAACTTATACGCCACTATATTAATGCTCGTCATTATTATTATTATTATAAATATACGGTATATATATAGGCTATATTCTTGGAGCACCACAGTAAGACCTCCATCCAGTTTCTTTCATTTATTTTGATTTTCTGATAGTCTCAAACAGTCGTTGAGCTCAATCCCTATCCACTCCACTATTTTGTCTTCATATCTTTCCTTTGTCTGCATCTCTTTTATCCTCCTTGAACTGTTTTAGAGACTTTCTAAACATATTTTTTTCTGAAATTTTTTCAAGCTACAGAGGTTACATCTCGTAGAAATAATAACCACTATCGAGAACCAGCAGAAAATTTAATGATTAAAGTGACGAAATTTATTCAAATGCTATTTCGAGAATGAACGAAAAAAATAGAACAAACATTAGATAAAAGTATTACATTTTATTCTTAAAGTTTTAAGGATCACGTATTTTATCTTAAAGATAATTTTCTTGAAGATTTTTATTCTTAAGACTTTTTATCCCAGAACCAAGTGCCACATAGTTATTCGATGACAGCTGAGTATCCTGGTGCAGCAGAATCCTTTTCAATGGCTGTAGAGGTGTCAGGAGGCACCCAGGTTTGGTGAGGAATAACATATCTAGCTTGCAAGACGGCAAGGGTTTGTACTATGATACAAATAGAATCAAAGTATCGCTATCGGCCAATACAGTATCAGCGATACTTTTTAGTAATCGTTGTTGTATTGCCAATCATTTTTGTATGAACTATTGATACAAATTGAATGAGCATTTGTTCAGCCTTTTCAATATAAGGGATTTTAATGTAAATTCATGAAGCAATTTCTAAACTTTATTCATCAAACGTCACTGAAAACCAACAAAATCTCATTCTCCCAATTCTTCGGCCTCCTGCTTAAGCTTGAGTCTCCCCTTGCCGGTCATCTGCGGCGGGAACTGGAACCAGCCGGGACAGGGGTACTGACCTGGCACTTCACAAATGCAGTTCCGCCTCACGCCCTCGCCAAAGAAGGCCATTTGCATGTTCTCCTGCGCCTCTGCCTCTCGCTTCTCTGCCTCGATGTCCTTGCTGGAAGGATGTGTGTTGGAGTGGTTGAGTGGTAAACGAAGATGGATGAGGGTGTGTTGGAGTGGTTGAGTGGTAAACGAAGATGGATGATAGTGTGTGTTGGAGTGGTGAAATGAAGGTGGATACAAAGTATGGTCGTTGAGTGGAGTCTTGGAAGTTCAGTGGATAGGGAAATAAATATTCTCATAGTTTAGCAATTAAAATATTGACATTAGTTCCTAAAGTTTAATGTTGATAAAAATTGTATAAAAAGAAAATAAATAATATGACGAATATAAACTTTTTCTATTATTATTAAATTATTATGAATTACTGTTGAATTCCAAGAACATCTTTTATGTGATGAAAAATCTCTTCTCTTGATTTGTTGTCACAGTCTATTGTTAAATCTGTGTCATTTTCTGGAATGATTTATGTTATTTGAATTTTTAAAACCCATTTTTAAAAAGCACACAAAAAATGATTGATTTTCAAAAGTAAAAAACCTAACCATAATACGCTTTAATCCAAGGAAGAGGAGTGAGTTTGTTGAGAGTGATTATTTGGACTTCTGGGTTTTTGTACTGGAGTTGTGGAAGATGCCAGAAGACAAAATTACTGAAATTTTTTTGTTATTAAAGTTAAAAAATACTTTTAATTATAATATCAGAAATATAATCTGAATAATAATGCAAATTTGTGTGTGACAATGGACTATTACTACTAGGCTGCGCTCAAACCTGGGACCCTTAAGCAAACAGAGTCATTACAGTGTAATGATTACACACTAAGTTAAATTACGCTTTTCAAAACTCTTACTAACTAAAGACCAGAGTGTCTGGAAGGAGCGGCTTTAAGAGTCTTGTCGTAGTTGAATGAAAACATGAGGATTTTAACGTGGTGCTCTAACAAGATTTCTCCCTTCTTCAGATAGTCCAGCGTTCTAGCCAACGCTCCTCTGTTGTGCATGAAGGGCATCTTTGTGATAGATCAGAAAGACTGTGGGGTACCTTTTTTAATTGTTAGCAAAATCTGTTATAATTTTTTATAGTTTAAGGTTATGCAAAACTTTTCTATATCTATCTTTATCAGCTAAACTTTAGCATAATAATTAGACTCTAATTATTAGAGTCTAATTATTAGACTCAATAACTTTTTGATTAACGAGAATAAAAAATCCAAGAAACATGAAAAATCTTTTAAAATTATAAAATAGTTTGAAAATAAAAATAAATTGAAAACTTAATTAAACTAATTTTTATTCCCAAAACTTACAAATTCAGGTTATTGATTAAAGGTAAACTTTCCTTATATTGATCTTTAATCAAAAGATGTAAAATTTACATTGTAAATGAAATCATTTAATGATTATAAAATTGCTAAGTCATAAAATGTTTAATAAACAAAATAATTTTATTGTTTTGAATAATGGTTTCCACATGCCTGTCATTTCAGGTTATTAAAGATTTTGTAACTAATAGAAATAAGAACATTTGTTATAGTAATATTATGTATAATATACATTGTATATTTTTTATTAATATAAAATTTATAATAGAATAAAAGTATAACTTTGTATTTTTTTGCAAGTTGGGACATATCAAATCAAGTCAAAGAAAGAGATCTTTGCTGTGGTGGACAGTGCTTTGAGCTTAGGATATCGATCATTTGGTGATTCAATCTGAAACTCATTTCATTTAACTGTTTGTATAGCTTTGATATTTAAAGTGTAATTCCTTGTGGTTTAAGTTTTTTCTACATTTTAAAGATTTTATATCTTATCACTGAATATATTTTTAATTCAATCAAATTTAAATTATTTTTTTGAAAATAGATACAGCGAGAGTTTACGGAAACGAGGGTCATTTAGGATCAGCACTACAAAGACTCCTTTCTAAGTATAATCTTTCTAGAAAAGATGTCTTCATCACCAGTAAATTAGGTATAAATAATATAAAACTTATATATATATATGAACACAATTTAAACTTACTCAGCTTTTTTAAACTCCACATGATGCTATTAAATCATCAAGATCTATTCCTAGAATAATGTAGCAGTACACCGCAGGCACTCTGGACCACGGCACAGAGGCGTGCAAGCGAGCATGCCTCGAGTCGCTGCAGCAACTGCAGTGCACCTACATCGACCTGTACCTGATCCACTGGCCTGGCGTACAGGGCTTGAAGGTGGATGACGAGAGGAACAGCCTGTTGAGGAGGCAGTCCTGGGAGCAGATGGAAGAGATGTGCAGCAAGGGTGCGACTGTTTCCAAAGTTTGAAAAGTATTTTTAAAATTCTCTTGCATCTAATTACATTTTTATTTTTTTCTATATGAGTTGAATGCTGCTATTTCTTCTGTCTACATAATCACTCATCCTCACAAAGGATTTCTGAGGGGCATTGGAGTCTCCAACTACACCACCCTCCACCTCACACAACTACTGCAACACTGCACCATCAAGCCAGTCCTCTTACAAGTCCATTCAATCTCCACTAGAACTTTTTTCAACTCTATTAATGATCGATCTTTTTTTGCACAAACTTCTGTTTTTTAATTCATCCAACTCCACCATCACCACCATGGTGCAAACCACCTGTTCTTCTTTCACTTGCACCACCACTGTTTATTCAAGAGTTTCGAAGCAAGCAACATCCCTCACACCCAACAGTCGGAATGCCACCCACACCTGCGACAGACGCACGTCAGACGCCTGTGTGAGGAGCACAACATCGCATTCCAGGCCTACTCCTCCCTCGGAACCTCCACCACTGACAACGAGGTGGGTGCCATTTACTTGGTTAAAAGTCTTCTCTCGAGCTTTCAAGCAGAAAGTGCAATCATCAAGGGTTTGGTGTTGATATTAAGCATCCATTATTCTTATTATTTGTCTTAATAACATCACAAGCATAGTGGCAAGTAACAATGATTAGACTCTACATTCCAAAATACCTAGTTATCCAATAAATGAACTAATCCACTCTCGAAGATTCGCCATTCCACTCCCCCATAAGAACACTCCATGACCACGATGACGACAGTTGCAGAGGGATGCCAGGGTGAGGGAGGTGGCAGCGCAGACGGCAAGGTCGGTGTCTCAAGTCCTCCTCAGATGGGCACTCCAGCAGAACATTGGTCAGCAAGAAATCATTGGAGAGATCATCATTATTGTATTATTTCCATTCTCACCACCATCAACATTTTCCTGATATGATTTAAGATGGCTTAGTTTTTAGTTTTACAGTACGCACAATCTCGAGTATGGTTAATTTTATAACTTCTATAATTATATGCTACTGTAATCAAGAATGAGCCAACATCATTACTACTAATATTACTACTGTTACTATAACTACTACCACTACAACCACTAGAACTACTACAACTACTACCACTACTGCTGCTACAACTACTACTACTACCACTACTACTATTACTCATCCATGCAGGAGTGATTCCCAAATCGACAAATGTTGAGCACATGGCAGACAACATGGCCTCGTTGGACTTTCTGCTGTCGCACGAACACATGCACGCGTTGTCGAACATCGACCTTCACAAGCACTACTGCTGGGACCCCACCTCGGTCGTTTGAACTGAGAATTCGCTTATAGTATTGGAGCAATGAAGCATGCCGGGTGCTTCAATCTGGTTGTGTGTAAATGGTTTTGGATAGTTGCGTAATAGTGGAAGGGTGTGGTGCAATAAACGAGGTGTGTTTACTTGAGACAAATGCAGGAAAGTTGGTTGACCGGCCTCACCCTGAAGTTGTCGCTATAATGAATGGAAGTCAGACATAGAGAATAAATTATCAAAGGTAGATGCTGGTAGAGTGGTCTATTAATGCCCTATTTGTTTCGAGAACGTAGATGGAAAAACTTCATTGTGTATTTTGAAAGCGTATGTGAACGGTGAAGGTGTAATGCTTAAGAAGCCAGGTCGAATGGCGTGAGTTCAATTCCTGGGGAAAATCTGAAAAACAAATAAATAAAAACAAACCACGAATGTTTAATCATTTTTGTCTAAGAAAAAAAAGTTCGGTCAAGATGCAATGATTCAAAAGAGGTACAAGGGTTATCTGCGACGGCAAGGAGAAAAACGCAAGTGAAAGCAATGATGCTTGAGAAAGAGTGGTCTCAAGCAGAATGTGGAAGTGAAGGTAGATTGGTTGAAAGTGTTGAGGTGTGTGTGGGAGTGAGGAGAAGACAAGATTAGAGATCATTCCAGAGTGCAGGCAGAGAAGGGCGAGGTACCTGCCTATTGGGAGATATCACACTTGAAATTGTATAGGTCAGATTAGGCTCAGGGTTAAGTCAATGCATCAGGCAACTACAAAACCAATGACATTTTTTTTCAAATCTGTAGGTAGTTGATTTAATATGGCCATGCATTGAAGCGAAGCTGGTGTGAAGATAAGATCCACTGTGCAGTCAGCAAAGGCAGAAGATTAGATGAAGACTGAATGGTGCCTGACGCAGATGACCTTTGAGAGGCTCCTTGAAGGCTTCATCTGCAAGGTACCTGCATACCTCTTCAGCCCTCTGTTGCTGCTGTTCATTTCAATTTGGAAGCTAGAAGCTAAACAACGGCTTACAAGGAGGTATATTTCAATTTTAAAATGATCCAAAATGAATGAGACATTAGAAGTTTAAAATAAACGATTAATAAACATTTAAAGTATTCTATTAATAGACACAACATAATTAACTTTAAATAAATATATCAGTTTAAAACATTCATTGAATCTAGTTGGCATTTCTTCCTTTATACTCGTAATCATATTTCTCAGGTCTCGAGTAGCCCCTGTCTCTCATGCCACCCCCACCCCTGTCGTCTCCCTCGTACCTCGCAGGGGGGCGGTCGTAGGCTCTCTTTGGTGGGGGACTTCGTCTGTAGGGAGGTGGTGACGAGGGTCTCAAGATGTCTGGTAGACTCGACCCATTCATCTGTGTTGTGGACGTCTTATATAATGGTGACCTTTTGTTTGACCTGGATCTTGATCTTCTGAATGACCTCGACCTTGATCTTCTGAACGATCTCGAGCGCGACCGTTTGAGTGAGCGGGATCTCGATCGGAAGCCCCTGTTGCGTCTGACGGGAGGCGACCGTGACCTGCTCCTCCTGTCTGCGTAGCCACCTGCAGAGTTGCTGTTGCAGTCGTACGCATAGTGGCCTCTTATGCCACATTTGAAGCATTTGTCATCCGGGTCAAACTTCTTGCCCTGTTGGCTTGACGAATCAGACTCCCATGGTTTTGTTTTGCCTTTTCCATTTGATAACTCCACTTTAACTTTTACTCCACACACATTACTGAATTTTTAATGTTTTGTAATGTTTAAAAAAATTACTAAAAATATTTACATTTTATAAATAATTCATTATTTAACTGTAAATTTGAAATTTATTAAACTATTTAACAAATCATTTATTTAAATATAAAATATTTAAAATTAAATCAAAATTGAAAAAATGTATTAAATAATTTGAGTTATAGAAGTTTAATTTCAGCTGATAGAGGGTTATTCAGTATGAAAGTATATTGAGCTCTTACGTTCCATCGAGCATTTTGACAGCATCTTTGGCGTCTCTTGGGTCTTCAAAGTGCACAAAACCGAAGCCGGGAGGGTTGCGAGCCACCCAAACACTCTTCACCACCCCGAAAGGAGTGAAAGCGCTCTCTACTTCTTTCTCTCTTGCATCTTTTGGAAGATTTCCTACAAATACTTTGCCGTTTGAGTCATCATAACGGTTCATAATCAACTTTTTTTGTCAATTATATATATTATATAAAAATCAACGCATTCGAAAAATGCTAAAACCAGCACTCGATTCAAGTTGAAATTTTGTTTGATAATAGAATAGAAAATAGTTTTGAATAAAATTTAATTATTTATAAAAACTTAAAATATTAAAATTTAATTTGATGCTTATAAATATAAAAATATTTTTTATGGAATTATCATAATTTTACTAATAATTTTGATTAATTTTGAATAAAAAACTACATTTATTTCAAATAATTATATAAATATTTAAAAAAATAGTTGTTAATACTAAGCTATTTGTCAACCCCATAAATATTTACTCGATTGTTGCCCGGCTCGTTTTCGAGTGATTTTCTTTTCCTTTTTCCGTATAATTTTATCGGAATATAATCCTTTTTTTATTTTTACAATTTAATAAGTTTTAAATAATGTCGCGAGATCGAAATTCATCGGGTTCATTGGACTGTAAAATCTACGTTGGAGATTTGCCGAAAGACGCGACAGAGAATGAAATCGAAAGGGTCTTTGCCACTTATGGACGCGTGAAAAATGTTTGGGTGGCTAGGAATCCTTCAGGTTTCGCATTTGTTGAATACGAGGACTCGAGAGATGCCGAAGATGCAGTGCGGAATCTAGATGGAGCGTGAGTGCGGAGTTAATAAATTTTCTAATGAATACTTCATAATGCAGTATGAAATATTTTTGATCTGTTATTAACTAATTTTAATTTGACTTTCTTATATTCAATCTTTTATCTAGTAAGTTGTAAAAAAATTATTGAATAAATTTTTATTTAGATTTTGCTATCTAGATTTCAAAATTTTTAATTTTTATAAATATTTCAAATGATTAAAACAATATTAATTGTGTTTTTGTGATATTACCATAGTTCTTTTCTGTCTCACATTCCCTTATCTGATGAAGCCTATCACTTATGCATTGGTTTCTGATAGTAAGGTCTTTTATTAGCTGGTTTTTCTGTATCTTGTTCCACAGTTTTCTATAATTTATAAAAATATTTTTTCTCTAATTTAGTAGCCTTTTAATGCATTCTTGATTTAGGTTTACTACTTGTCCCTTTTACCCCAGAGAAGAGTAATTCATTTATTGACACTTTTTATCATTTGATAATTGCCACATCGCCATGGGCTCTCACATGATTAGACCATAAACGCCATCTGACTGATTTGGGCCAACCATGTATTTTTTAGTCTCCCTTCGCATCATTAGAATGCTGCTGATGACCATGTTGTTCCTTGGTGCCATTTCTTTGTTTTCCATCCATTAGAAATTCCTTATTTATCCTTTCGGAATACATGCCGAGCCACTGTTGTTGATGTGGGTGAACTCTTTGAACTATCGTTTCTGTCTGTTTAGCACCTTCATGACTTTATTCATCTTCAAATAAGAAGTGTATCAGTTTCGAACAAATTTCGCTCATTTAAACAATGAGAAACGTCTATTGTGAAGGCTGCTAGCTATATCTTGAAGTGTAAAAGATATATTCGCAAATTCTTACAGGTCAGTGTGTGGCGTTCGTGCGAGAGTGGAGTTTTCGACGGGTAAGTCGAGGGTGAAGCCGTGGGACACGCAGGCAAGGAGGGCTCCTCCGCCCCCTTCGGGAAGACGATTCAATCCAGATGACAGGTGCTACGAGTGTGGAGAGAGAGGCCACTATGCCTATGATTGTGAACTGAGGGTCAATGGAAGAAAAAGGTATTTTAATTCTAAGAGTTAAATTAAATTTGATAACTTAAATAGCTTTTTTTAAGTTTAACTTCAATTTCTAATACCACAAAAGATGTTTTGATGATAATTTAACTTTATGAATTCAAATATCTGCTAGTGTTCTACAAGCGATATACTTCGCCTACTCACCAATCAACCGAGCAATCGATTGATCTGCAACCAACATCCACTACACGATTTCTTACGACCTTTAATTTTAACGTTATGCATTTAATTGAGCTTTTAAGACCATGACTGGTAATGTAGAATGATATGATTTTTATGATTATAATTATTATTATTATAAGATTGGTATTTTAATTTCAATGGAGTTTGTATGAGTTTGATGGATCTATGATGGCTGTATAGACCTTCACACCCTCCTACAACCACTCCCACTGACACCACTCCAACCACCCCTGCAGGGCCGCCTTCCCTTCCAGACGCAGCAGATCGCGCTCAAGGAGGAGGTCATCGTCGAGGAGGGGAGGCAGGTCGAGGTCCCCCTCGGGCAGGAGGCGAAGGTCTCGATCCGACGACCGGAGGAGGAGTCCCCGCTCCGACAAGAGACGAAGAAGATCACGCTCAGACTCGGATGCCAGGCCCAAACGCAGGGGGAGGGATTCTCGATCCAGGTCGGGCAAGAGGGGTGCTTCTGACTCGAGGAGCAGGTCTCGCTCGAAGGACCGTTCAGCCTCCCTCTCCCACAAGCGCTCGAGGTCTGTGTCACACAAGTCCAAGGGGAGGTCGGTCTCGAAGGAGAGGTCAGAGAAGAGGGCGAAGGTGAGTCGGTCGCGCAGTGCCTCCAAGAGCAGGTCTGCCTCGAGGAAGAGTCGTTCAGTCTCAGGCAAGAGCAGGTCAAGGTCGCCTTCTCGAAGATCTTCGCGCAGTCGATCAGCGTCAAGGAAGTCAGATTAGCAAAGAGTTGACAATTTTGTAACAGAGTAACTTGATAAATAATAAAAAAACGATGTAGATTTTAATGTTGTCACAATTTTGGTGAAGTTTGAGTACGTAATAGTGTTTTGTGATAAGCTGAGAATCACAGTTCTTAAGTGATGTTATGATATATAAAGAAATAATGAAAATGAGCCAACCGAGCTGCTTAAAACTGTTGCTGAGGATGGCTTGCAGTGAAGGTTATTCGTTGTGAAGTTCTTTGGCGAATAAAGTTTGCGAAGTTTGTAACAGCAATATCAGGAAATTCTGGTCGCAGATCATATATTTTTTCCCTCAGCCCTAAAATTGAGGGTCTGTGGCTGAAATTGAACATTTTATGAGATTTAAAAATTTTTGTTTGGAGCTGTGAATTGTCGGAAATTATTGACAAAGACTGGAGAGTACTGTTGCAGCTAGAAACGATTGATTCGCTCTAATCGATATAAAAGACAGAACGCGAGTGTTTAATGATTAATTCACGAAATTGTCCAGGCAGTAGTATCAGTTTAATACTAATTTGAAAGAATTTATGCTTTTAACTGAATTAAAAATGAAATTGCATTAAGAGCTAGTTCTAATATCTGATGGTGAGTCATCTTGGAGATGAAAAGGCATGAAACTGTACAAATGAACGCGAGAATGTGGAGGTCAGATGGGCTTGTAGATGACTGTGGTGATGAATTTCTTTCGGTAGCGGTAAGTGCTCGCCATCACCAAGACGCCGTCCTGAGACGTGTGGTGGTTGTGGTGTGCTATGGTGGATGCTGTGGTGTGCTATGGTGGTGATTGCGTTGGTCTATGGTGGGGATTGCGGAGTGATATGGTGGAGGCTGTAGTGTTGCATGTTGAAATGAGATGAATCACAACTGATTATAACATGGTGTTTAACATTATAAATTTTATTTATTGTGCTACTCTTTATGAAATGGAAAAGCAATAGAGAAAGCTTGTTCTAATATCTAGTGCTAATGAAACACCGAATTAAATACATTTTAAATTCATGAGAATAATAGCAAACAAGTGCGTATTCAGATGCGAAAAAAAGAAGCAGTTTTTATTATTTTTAATCTACTAAATAAATGTTTGCATCATTTAACACAAGACAATATTTATTTGAAACGTTAAATCTTTTTTAATATAAAATAGTTAAAATTAGTTTATTTACATAATATACAGAAGTAAAATATTCTTTTACACACTTTCGAGGGTTACTGGAAAACAAATGGTTATATGTAACTCATTTTTATTATGTTATATGTGAGTATTTACTAAAAAACATTTTAGAACACTTTATACTTAATAAAATAAGTTTCCAGTTATAAAAAGAGGGGAGGAAAGCGGTCCCCTTGCTCCCGCCTGGATACGCCTATGCCAATATTTATAGGCCTATGGATTAGAGAAATTAGTTTTTTATTTCAATATACTAATTCACATTAATCTATATTCAGAAAATTTAAAAAATACCTAAAAATAAGCTTATACAAATCCTTCATGATTTACTTTGCCCTCAAAGTTTCAATAATTTGTAAATTTTTTGACTTAAATTTAAATTGTATAAAAAATTTTTAATGAAGATTTGCATGTTTTTGTGCCATTGGAAAAAATTAATATTTCAATTAAAAATTACATACTATTTATTTTGTGTTTTTATTATAACCTCGTCACTCTTGATCCGTTATTCAAACGTTTTAACCGTCAATCAAATTTTATTTCCGTATAAAAAGACCCAATGTCGTTTAAATCTGCTTGTTTGAAAAAAATTTCGATGATGTTTTTGTCCAAGAAATGAAGAAGAAAAAATAAAGAAATTAAAAAAAAAAAAAGAATATGGAAAAAAGGAAAATGAAAAGAAAAAGAAAAAAATTAAAGTCAAGGTCAAGAAGGTTAGAGAAGAATGAATGGGTAAACATTTTATGACTTTTAAAGTTTCAAATTCGAATCATTTTAAATTCGAATCATTTTAAATTCAAATAAATTTGAATTCAAATAAATTTAAATTCAAATAAATTTAAGTTCAAATAAATTTAAATTCAAATAAATTTAAATTCAAATAAATTTAAATTCAAATAAATTTAAATTCAAATAAATTTAAATTCAAATAAATTTAAATTCAAATAAATTTAAATTCAAATAAATTTAAATTCAAATAAATTTAAATTCAAATAAATTTAAATTCAAATAAATTTAAATTCAAATAAATTTAAATTCAAATAAATTTAAATTCAAATAAATTTAAATTCAAATAAATTTAAATTCAAATAAATTTAAATTCAAATAAATTTAAATTCAAATAAATTTAAATTCAAATAAATTTAAATTCAAATAAATTTAAATTCAAATAAATTTAAATTCAAATAAATTTAAATTCAAATAAATTTAAATTCAAATAAATTTAAATTCAAATATATTTAAATTCAAATAAATTTAAATTCAAATAAATTTAAATTCAAATAAATTTAAATTCAAATAAATTTAAATTCAAATAAATTTAAATACAAATAAATTTAAATTCAAATAAATTTAAATTCAAATAAATTTAAATTCAAATAAATTTAAATTCAAATAAATTTAAATTCAAATAAATTTAAATTCAAATAAATTTAAATTCAAATAAATTTAAATTCAAGTAAATTTAAATTCAAATAAATTTAAATTCAAATAAATTTAAATTCAAATAAATTTAAATTCAATTAAATTTAAATTCAAATAAATTTAAATTCAAATAAATTTAAATTCAAATAAATTTAAATTCAAATAAATTTAAATTCAAATAAATTTAAATTTAAATAAATTTAAATTCAAATAAATTTAAATTCAAATAAATTTAAATACAAATAAATTTAAATTCAAATAAATTTAAATTCAAATAAATTTAAATTCAAATAAATTTAAATACAAATAAATTTAAATTCAAATAAATTTAAATTCAAATAAATTTAAATTCAAATAAATTTAAATTCAAATAAATTTAAATTCAATTAAATTTAAATTCAAATAAATTTAAATTCAAATAAATTTAAATTCAAATAAATTTATATTCAAATAAATTTAAATTTAACTAAAGTTAAACTTTAATTAAAAGATAAAGACGAAGAATGAAGAAAAGAAGAATCGAAAAAAAGAAAATCTTTTTTTAAACACAATTTATTGTCACTCAAATAATTCTACTACTACTACTAATAATACTACTACTACCACTAATACTACTACTACTAATAATACTACTACTACCACTAATACTACTACTACTACTACTACTACTACTACTACTACTACTACTACTACTACTACTACTACTACTACTACTACTACTACTACTACTACTACTGTTACTACTACTACTAATATTATTAATACTATTTTTACTACTACTAATAATACTACTACTATTACTACCACTACTACTACTACTACTACTACTTCTACTACTACTACTACTACTACTACTACTTCTACTACTACTACTACTACTACTACTACTACTACTACTACTACTACTGCTACTACTACTTCTACTATTACTACCTCTACTACTACTACCACTACTACTACTACTACTACTACTACTACTACTACTACTACTACTACTACTACTACTACACTACTACTACTACTACTACTACTACTACTACTACTACTACTACTACTACTACTACTACTACTACTACTACTATTACTACTACTACTATTAGTATTCATGGGATCGGAAGGAGGGATTTCATCTCTGCTTCTGTAACTATGTATACTAATACTACTACTACTACTGCTTCTGTACTACTACTACTACCACTACTACTACTACTACTACTACTTTTACTACTACTACTACTACTACTACCACTACTACTACTACTACTACTACTACTACTACTACTACTACTACTATTACTACTACTACTATTAGTATTCATGGGATCGGAAGGAGGGATTTCATCTCTGCTTCTGTAACTATGTATACTAATACTACTACTACTACTGCTTCTGTACTACTACTACCACTACTACTACTACTACTACTACTACTACTTTTACTACTACTACTACTACTACTACTACTACCACTACTACTACTACTACTTCTACTACTACTACTACTACTACTACTACTACTACTACTGCTACTGCTACTACTACTTCTACTATTACTACTACTACTACTACCACTACTACTACTACTACTACTACTACTACTACTACTACTACTACTACTACTACTACTACTACTACTACTACTACTACTATTACTACTACTACTATTAGTATTCATGGGATCGGAAGGAGGGATTTCATATCTGCTTCTGTAACTATGAATACTACTACTACTACTGCTTCTGTACTACTATTAGTAATACTACTACTACTACCACTACAACTACTACTACTACTACTACTACTACTATTACTACTACTACTACTACTACTACTACTACTACTACTACTACTACTACTACTACTACTACTACTACTACTACTACTACTAATATTATTATTAATACATCGCTTTTTTCATTAACAACATACCTTTTTTCAATCGATTTCAATAATATTTCCATTCTCAGACATTTAATAATTTCATATTTTTAATATATACAAATATACATAAAAATCTTTTGCTTTACTTCAGACAGTAATAAATATACACCTTCCTTACATTTACTTTTAAAAATATTTACTGTTCCACCATTAAAATTTTTGAACGAAGGTTAATCGTGTTTTAGCGCAATGTGTATCAACTAATTTTGAAATTAGTATAAAATATTAGTTCAATTTTTTTACACATCGAAGTTTTATCAGACTTTTTTTATAAAACTAATCTACGTTTAAAAGAAAAAAAAATGCATAAACTAAAAAAAAATTCATGTCACACATCTAATTTGAGCCAGATACTTAGTTGGATCTAAAGAGACTCTTTTCTTGCTAACTATGTGTCTTGACAAGCTGAACGTTCACATGGAGTTGTACTTGCAGGAGATGACAAGTACTTTCTTTCCAGTTTCGCGAAAGCCGGATATGCTGCAATATTTTTTCTTTTTTGCTTTTATTAATTCAAAAATTTTGTTGATACCAGGGGCGGCGATTTGCTGCAAATCTTGGAGGGTCCTAAACAACATGGACGATCATGAGGGGGTCCTGGGGTCCAGACCTTCTCTCTCCCCACTCAAAAAACATTTTTAAACTTCGTTTTTATAAGAATATTTAAGTATGCAAAGAAAAGTTTTGTTTTATATAGCTATCACTATAACTACACGTACTCACAATGTAGAGAGCTGTTGCTCAAGATGAAAGGGTTCCTAAGTTAGAACGAGCTAATTTATAGCTATGCGATATAGAAAGTTTGTTATATTGTTTTTTTTATTTATGCATCCGTTTTCTAAGCACATTGTATGTTGGTTTCGGTTCTGAAAGTTGTCTCGTTCAATTATAATAATTTAAAAACTGATTTCTAGAAAAATAGACTTTTGTCTCATTAGTCTCTATAGACTGTAGACTAGAGGTTTGCACGGAAAATGGTTGAAGTTGTACGTGAAGTGCAAAATAAAGAAATTTCTCTAGTTTAAATTATGTTATTCCAAAACAACATTGTTCTGCAGAGTTTAATTTGAAAATGAACTTTCTAAAAATATTTTTAGAGCGTTTTTAAAAGACTAGAAAAACAGTAAATAATTTCAATATTTAACAATCCAATTTTTTGGGGATTGAATTTGAAAAATAACTATATTTCCATACACTTAGAAAACAATGATTTAAGTGGACGAATATACCGGCAGTTCAGATTACATCATGATAACTACAGAGGACACATGATACCTTGATGGAGAGGGTGTAGAGGTGGTTGAGGGTGACGTGAGGAGGCTGCAGCAGGATGGTCGGATCACACTGCAGGAAGACAACCAATGCTCATGGATTGTATGCCTCTTATTCACTAATGATTGATACAATTCCTAAAAAGTCTTTAATTTATATTTAGAAATGCAATAGTTCATTATTTGAAGGAAGAGTTAATGGAAGCGATTTTCAAAGGTAGTGAGAGTCCTTATTGTTAAACGACCTTTTCTTCTTCATCATTAACACCACTTCTACCACCAACATCTTCATCATTCTCCAATGTATGACTATCATCATCACCACCATCATCATCAACAGCATCATCATCACTAACCCCACCATATTCACCAGCATGGACCCACCTGCACTTGTGTTTCCGAGTTGAGGACGGATTGCGAGAGTTGAGGGGGCAGGAGGTGAGGTCCACTCCTCGAGAAGAGGTAGCCACTGCCCCTGGCTGGCAGCTGGTGGTGCGGAGGGTGGGTGCTCATGCTAGATGGGTGCTGATGTAGATGTGTGCATGGAGCGGATGCTGGGGGTGGTTGATGGCTCACACAGAAGTATTTGCGATTTTATGATCTTCGCGATGGTTTCGGTGATTATGGTTGTGGTGATGATAGTTGTGGAGATGATGGTTATGGTGATGATAGTTGTGGTGATGGTAGTTGTGGTGATGGTGGTTGCGGCGATGGTAGTTGTGGTGATGATAGTTGTGGTGATGATAGTTGTGGTGATGATAGTTGTGGTGATGATAGTTGTGATGATGATAGTTGTGGTGATGGTAGTATTTGTGAAGGTAGTTTTTGTGATGATAATTGCTCCAATTTAGTGTGCATGGATGATAATCTGTATATACTGAACGAAAATGAAGTGGTGTTGTTTGGAAGAATGAATGAGTTTAGCGATTAGAAGAACTAAACAGAGGAAAAGTGTGTGGTGAAATACATCACTGATTCGTTCTAATAGTAATAATAAAAATAATAATTATTAAAGTTATTATAATCATATTTATTGAACCTCTTGCGTCCAGCCACTCGCCATGTCGTGTTTGGACGTCTCTGTGGTGGAGGGCATAAGCGAACGGGATTGCAACTGCAAAAGCCACTTAATCGACCTTAAGTTTCCGTCATCACAACCATCGAGACACTTACTTCAATAACATCATCATCATCATCAACACCAACATCATCATCAGTACCATGCCTGACTCTCTCACTGACCACCCTCTCTGAGCAAGCAAGCAAGCATGCGAACGCAGGCGTGACTCACTGGCGAGCTTGGACTCATCTTCCGCGAGCGCCACAAAGACGTCTGCATCGTGGCACTGCACCGTCAGCACGTTCACCCTGCCGGCCACTTCGCTGTTGCAGACCGTCTGGTGTAGTGGCGGCGTGTGCTTGCACTGCATTTCGTATCAGCAGCGTCGAGTGAAAACAACTTTTGACGCTGAGTTGAACGCGTCAGAAGTGTATTGTTCGTCGTGGAATGTGTGTGATTTCTTATGCATGGAATAAAACGTGAGAGTTAGCATATAACTTATGAAAATTCATCCACTTCACAAAAACACAAACAACAGACACACATACGCTCACACACACAAACACACACACACGCACACACACACACGCACACACATACGCACACACACACACACACACACACACACACACACACACACACACACACACACACACACACACACACACACACACACACACACACACACACACACACACACACACACACACACACACACACACCAACCTCTCCCTCATGCACCCTCCACTGGCCATCGACCAGGTACTTGTACTCATGCCTGCCCAACGGCAGTCGCCTCACCACCATGAACTCCGACTTGCTGTCGAGAGGTTGACGGAGGTGGAAAGGGGGGCATGATGATGATGATGATGGAAGAAGGAATGATGATGATGATGGAAGAAGGAAGGGTGGAAGAGAGAATGATGATGATGATGATGATGATGATGATGGAAGAGGGAGTGATGATGATGATGATAATGGAAGAGGGAATTATGATGATGATGGAAGAGAGGGTGATGATGGTGATGATGATAGAGGAGCGAATGATAATGATGATGATGGTTTGGAAACAATGTTTGAGATGATGATAGGTTCTTGTGTGGGAGGTAGTGGAAAGGAATGCTCATATTAAAACTTATGAAATTAGTTATTTTATCTTATTTATTCTATTAAATCGGTTAGTTGTATATGAATTTATTATAATTAAATGATTAAATGTACAAATAGCAATGCAGACGTTCTGGTGAAGGGCAGTTTGGAGGACCAGTTGTCGTAACTTCCTGCTAGGAAGACCTTCTCACCTGCGGTGCCATTCGTGAGCAGACTCCATTCATTCATCCATTCCTTCATTCATTAATTCATCCATTCATTAATTCATCCATTCATTAATTCATCCATTCATTAATTCATCCATTCATTAATTCCTTCATTCATTAATTCATCCATTCATTAATTCATCCATTCATTAATTCCTTCATTCATCCATTCATGATTGACAATGCAGATGAAGACGAAAAGGATGCACCCAGATGCTAGTCGTTGTTTACACTCTTGAAGCACACTTATAAACCCCGGATTATTTATGTTACAGGCAATCTGTTGAATCAGGCAATACATGGATTTTCTGTTTCGATCAGGCAATCCTTAGAATTCATCTTTGCTTGAAATTTTGTTCTAATAGTTTTTTCCAGTTTGATATTTTATTGTAACAAGGTAAAGATGAATAGAATTTTATTGAATAAATCTTTTAAAAATTATGGAATGACTGATTGAATCAAGAAACTTTTTAATATAATATAATATAATAATATAATATATTATAATATAATAATAATAACTCTTCAATAAGTACGTTTTAATATTTTATTTACAGTTGTATACAGTTTTTTTATTTAAAAAACTTTAAGATGAATAGCATTTTGTTGAATAAATCTTTAAAAACTCATGGAATGGCTGATTGAATCAGGCATTCGATGGATTGCCTGAAAACTTCAGCAAGCCAATCAATTGTCTGATGAATAAATAATTTTTTTAACTTTTAAATCGCAATTAAATAATTACTTCTCAAATGTCAAAAATGTCTATGAGATCTTTAACATCTGGGAACATAAATCAAATATCTTGAAAGAATATAGTAGCAATTAGTAGGTTGTGTTTGTCAGTTTATGTGAAGCACATTTGGAGTCAGTGTGTATTCGAAAAATGTGTATGCAAATCAAACTACCTAATTAGTTAGCTCCGCCCACTGCAGAACTAATCACTAAATATATATTTTTTATTAATTTTGAATTTATCTTTGGTTTCTTTAAATCTTTTTTTTATAGGAAGGGATAGAACTTGCATGAAATCGCTCTCCAAAAAAGGTACCTTGGAAGAAATAGACCTTATCAATAGCTCTTTGAAAATTGGGATAGAGTTAGGGTTAGAATCTATTTTTAAGATATATTTCGTTAAAGGTCTAATTTTGTTTTTCTTTTTTCTCTATAAAGTGCAGGGCTCCTCTGGAGTATAGACGCACTTGAGCGACGGCAGGAGTGAACCCATGCTAGTGAGTAGAATGCCAAGCGTTTTACAGTTAAGCCAATCCATCGCTAAGGGCTCTTTTGTCCAAGGTCTATTTAGGTGAGGAATACTTTGTGCCTCATCCTGATAGGAATTTTGTTTAACTAATGAGTTTTAACCTGAATTAATGGCCGTTAACGAAAAGTTTCATAAAAAAATGAAACGCTTACAACTTTTGACGGTCAAGTAGAAAAATTATTTTATGGCAAAGGAAATTTGTGGCTTTACCTAAAGCCTTCAAACGCCCATGCCTAACTTATAAACAGTGACTTTTCACTGTACAAACACCAAGCATTATAAACAGAGAAGAATTAAAGGCATGTATCTTGTTGTACAACTTGAGTAGCAGTTCGAGAAATAGAGTACCTCCTTCTTTCCACCTGAACACTGCATTCACCAAGGGATTTGTCTTGTCTACGCATTGTGTCTTGCTTGCTACCAGCTCCTCATTGAAATGCTGATAAAATAACTGTATTCAGATATTTGTCTCTAAAATTATAATTAAATTCAAAAAAATAAAAATAATATATTTGGCTGTTTTTCTGACATATCAATTGACATCTATTGAATTCCTCTATTTTTTATTCAATATTTGATTTTTTTAAAGCGATATATGAAACAAGCAAAACAATTCAGTTAAAATGTTAACTTAAAAACTCACCAAATCCCAGTCCATTTGTTCAAAAACAGTGTTTTCTTTTTTAAATTCAGGTTCTTTTTTTGCACAAATTTGTGGAGAGTCCACTAATCTATCAGCCTCAATCATTTTTCTAAAATTTAAAATCTAATTTTAATGGTACTTAAAACCAGGTTCGCTGACTTTGCAATACAAAGTTTGTATTGGGCTTTCTTTTCCAAGAAATGATCCTTAGTTTAAACTTTAAATTTTAAAATATAAAAAAACGAATCACTTCGAGTTTCATGCAAAATATTAACTGACAATTTTTATTGTTTTATAAATTATATTCTTTTTTATAAACATAAAATTCTGATGATTAAAAGTTAAGTTCGCAAAGGTTATGCGAAAAATTAACCTACATAAATCAAACACAGAACCACTAATTGTGAGTTTAATAAATGTTAATAATTAATAGTATTTAATTGAATATTTGTGAAAATAAACATTTTGATTTTAACTTTTTAAATGATACAGGGTCAAATAATAATTAATAATATCATTTTAATGAGCTTGACCTTCAAAAAGACATATGGTTGAAATAGAAAAAAAGTATTAAAAATTTCAAACATTTTCACATAGTAAATACAAAATATTTTTTCGAATACAACTTTTAATGCTTTAAAAAAATTCAGACAGGTTAAATATTCATTTCAAACACCTTTTCAACTATTGTGATACATGACTAGAGTTAATTTTTAAATTGAATAAACCACTCTTCCCAAATAAAAAAGTCAATTTTATTGAACTATCAGTACATTTTACAAACCAAATCATATTTATATACATTTTATGCTGAAAAAAACTCTAGAATAAAATTCTTTTTTAATGAAAACTGTAATTACATAGTCAAAATAAAATTACTGTCGCAGTTTGCATACTATTTTAGGGTGATGGATGGTTTTTATCCTTCCAAGTTTAAACTAATTACAGATGTACAAAGAGTGAATTAACAATTTATAATGTACATTGAATGTTCAATAAAAATATTTTGGTACAACAAACTAAAGAGAATTTCGATTTAAAGATTTAAATACATTTGAGACCATATCTACAAAGAGAAAGAGCGAGAGAAAATAATAATGATGAAAGAGAAGTATGATAAATATATGAAAGCAGAGCTAATAAAACGATGAATGAACAACGACGGAGCAGCCTATTACAGTCGACGATGCGTGTCGAGGTGTTTGCGGAGGGTTTCTGAGTTGGCGTAGCCCCTTGAGCAGACGTGGCACACGTACGGCTTCTCGCCTGTGTGGATGCGGATGTGCTTCTTGAGGTGCTGGCTGAAGACGAACTTCTTGCCGCAGAAGTTGCACGAGTAAGGCTCCTCGCCCGTGTGGATCTTCGAGTGTCGCTTCAGCAGCTCAGGCCGAGAGAACTGCTTGCCACAGACGCTGCAAACGCACCTGTGGTTGTTTGAGTGCGGTGGTTGAAAGTGAACTTTAAAGAGTAAAACCACTAAGAAACAATTTAAAAAAGCAAGTAAATATCTATAAAGTCTATAGACAATAGAATACAAAAGAACGACGAATACTATCAGCGCGGCGTAAACCCAGCGAAGTCTATACCGTATAGGTATGTTCAAAATTGTCTATTTAATTGGCTATAGTAATAATAATGAGAATGGCAATAATAATAATAATTAGATGCATTGGAGACAGAAGAAAGGCACCTTTTCTCGCCAGTGTGGATCCACATGTGGCGCTTGAGGCCCTCCGAGGAGACAGAGTGCTTGTCGCAGATGTAGCACTGGAACGTCTGCCTCTCGTTCGCCTCGTCTGTCGACCTCCGATGCACCACCTGGCGAGTGCATTGAAACATGCTCATCAGACCCTTCATGCTGTTGTATGTCACTGAGCCCTAATGATTTCGAATGTTGATAGATGATTATTTAAATATATTCTTGTGGCTCAAGGCAGATCTACACAGCCCTTTTGAAGAGTTTTGGGTTCTTCCAAACAACTTCTTTATATTAAGTTTGAGCTTCCCGACTCTTTCAAATCCTCCATAATTCTCATGGGACTAGCCATGTGTGCAACAGATATTGGGACCATTACATCTAATTTTTTGCCTTGCAGCTATCGATCCAATCAGTCCAACATCACCTCATCTCTGCTGTTTCACCCTCAGCACTTTTCAACATAGCCCAAAGAACTTTCAGAGTCATTTTTAGTTTTATGTCGGTACTTGGACGAATATTTGGAAGATTGGATTCGACCAGAATGAGTGTGGGCGTTTAGGCTGGAAAAGTTTCCTTCCACTGGTTCACTTCTCACATCCTCGTCGACACATCTAAGTACATTAGTGCCACTACTTGCAGCAGTTTGAATACCGACCACGACAGTGCAAGAAAGCCCTGTCTCAGAAACATTTTGTGAAGGCTTCATGGAGAAAACAAGGAATAGGTGTTGTGCCTCTACTGCATGAAGCAAGCAAGATGTTTCCCTCAAGGCATCACCACTGCATAAAAGCTATAAACCTTCAGAGGGAGCTAAGAACAGTGAGATGAAGATGTCAGCATCGACGACCTTTGGAGACCCATTCATTGATTCATCATCATCGACTGCAGCACCACATGCAGCAGCACGAGCAAGAGACAGTCAGACAAGCACCTCGATGTGGTTCTTGAGGCGTTGGAAGGTCTTGCAAAGCTTGCCGCAGTGTTCGCAGCAGTAAGAGACGTCAGTGTTGTACTTGGAAGGGTCGTCCATGCCCGGAGAAGACCCTTCCTTCGCTGAGACTGTGGTCGGGTGTGGCAGTGGTGGTGTGGCAGTCGTGGTGATGTTGTGGCAGTGTTGGTGATGGTGTGGCAGTGGTGATGTCGTGACAGTTAGTGAACATGTGGTATGAATCATACTAGGTAGGTTGGAGAAATCAATATCTGTTTTATTTTCTGATTCAACTTTGATTTCTTTTAGCCTTTTCCTAGAAGCATCCTTATCTGTGTGATACATCAAAATCAATTACATAGAGATTAAGTTTGAATATTATGATACATTTGATACTATACAACGATGTTTCTAATCAATCAATCAATCACTTATCATTTTTAAAGCGCCCTTTACGAATCAAACAAAAGCGTTCAGCCGTCACATTCCGAAAAAATATGTCTTCAGGCCATGACGGAAAGCTTAGACGGAGTGACTTAGTTGAAGTTAGAAACTAGTAAGATAAACACTCAAATAAAATATTAAAAACAAGCAAATAAATATTTTGAAATGAAAATACATATACACACACATGAGATCATCTGGATATCAGTGGAGGTAGGTAGCAAAACTGAGACAGATTCTGTGCTCTTCCATGCAGATTCTGCTAAGTTTACTGAACAAATGAAAAAGAAAAAATTATTTAAATGTTTAAATTGCATAAAAAGTAAATTTTTGATTTATATTCTACATTTTATAGATTATTAAAATCATTCAATAGCTTTAAAGATTAGCATTATTTCTGTATGTCTATAGTTTAAACTGCAATATTTACATATATAGTTTGTGAAATATTTTGTAAATCACTAAAATATCTATTTTTTAAGTTTTTCAATGATATGTTTGACGATTAACAACTACACAGTAAAAATAATTAAATCAATTTAAACAATAAAAAATAATTATTTAAACAACCTAAATTATATTCCATTGTATTTGTTGAAACTCGCAGACAGTGAACTTTAATAAAGAAAAGTATGAAATAAAAACACTTCGGCGGAAGCAAGGTTTGTCTAAATGGTTAAATATCTTATAAATAACTAAGCTTTGGTAAAATAATTTAGATGAATTTTTTATCAATAATATAATATTTGAAATTTTCAATGTTATAAAATTTTTCTTAATTTGAAATTATTCCAAATTGGAGTACTTAATTGGTGAAAAAGCCTCACTTGATAAGTGGTAAGATCCAGGGGCGGCGATCTGCTGCAAATCTTGGAGGGTCCTACCCAGCATGTGCGGCAATTCTAGGAGGGTTCTAGAATCCCATTAAAAAAAATATTTTAAACCCTTATTTTGATACGAGTATATAATTAGTTTTGTTGAGACAGCCACCACTAGAACCCTAGGCGCCGACTTGTCTAAATATTTGGGGGCCCAGGCCATCTAGTCAATAAACTTCAATAAAATACAATAAAACACAATAAAATACAATAAAATACAATAAAATACAATAAAATACAATAAAATACAATAAAATACAATAAAATACAATAAAATACAATAAAATACAATAAAATACAATAAAATACAATAAAATACAATAAAATACAATAAAATACAATAAAATACAATAAAATACAATAAAATACAATAAAATACAATAAAATACAATAAAATACAATAAAATACAATAAAATACAATAAAATACAATAAAATACAATAAAATACAATAAAATACAATAAAATACAATAAAATACAATACAATTCAATGACGAATATTATCAACATGGCGTAAACCCGGGTGAGCTTCAAGCATAGGGAGCGCCACGAGCAAAATATTGGGTGGGCCAACATGGTAAGTCGCTAATACAAATTTGGTTAATTAATAGCCTTGCCCTGTGTTCGTTTGTCCCTATACCCTTCCCCTTTCAGTTTTCCCATGTTCAACTCAATGGGCGACAGTTTAGTGAGTTAATTTTAATTAATTTGTACAAAATTATAATCAAAATTGCGTGTGGCGTGTGGTATAATGATTCATATTATATAAAATTGAAAACATTTAAAATTTACTCAAAATTATAAAGTCAGAAATCAAAAATATAATACTGTAAATATAATGATTTATATTACATAAAATTTGAAATAGTCACTCTCAAACATTACATAAAAAATCAGAAATCACGAAAAATGTTCATAGAGTTTTTTACGTGAGTCTTTAAGACTTGTAAACTCATTTGCCACTGACACAATTTTAATACTGTCCATCAAGTCAAGGTGCACATTTGACATCATGGCTGAATTCAGTCTTTCGTGTCCCATTGTCAATCGTAAATACGTTTTTAGTCGTCGCAGCCCGGAGAACGAACATTCACATGACGAAGTGGTGCTAGGAAGCCTGACCAGTTGCCACTGCTGAATAAATGGTTTTGTGAGTGTCACGTCTCACATCGGCATCGTTAAACCAGGCAATAATGGTTTAGTTAAAAAATTCGTTTAAAATAGTTAGTTCCTAATAAAATAGTTTAACAAATTTTATAAGTTAAAGCCTCGAATAGTGTTGTACATTAAACAGTTTCCCAAATGATTATCACAGTTGATTTTTGGGTGGGCCAAATACATTGTGGCCTTTAGCTCTAAGTATTGGGTGGGCCGTGACCCACCTGGCCCACCCTGCTTCACCCCCCATGGCTTCAAGACCACCTATGATATAAGAGTCTTATCTTTTGATATTTTATAAATAAATATGACATAATTTAACAACTTTATAACTTGTATAATTATAGAGAAATAAACTATTTTAATAACCTTTTGGTGAAGTAAGTTCAGTCAAAAAGTAGTGGAGACCGGGGCTGTATGTCACAGTTTTTAGAAAAATTGTTCTAAGTTCATTATTTTTGAAACATTAATATTTAAAAAACTTATTTACTAAGAATTCTATTAGTCACAAGTTGAAGCTCAAAAAACCAATTTGTTACTTAAACTAAGTGAAAGAAATTACAATTTCGTTAGAGTCCATGGGGTTGAATGTTACAAGTATGAAAAATGCATTTGAAATGAAATAAACGCAGTTATTTGTTCAAGTCCATTACCAAAGCCAGCTTATCGAGAAAAAATCAACGTTTGCCCGGTTGAAACTGGTGGCTCGGCTCAGACTTGTGGCCTCATGAGTTTGAACTGAGAAGAAACTGTTTCGTGTAAAAAAATCACTTAAACCAGTCACTTAAACTTAAACTTAAACGCCTGCCTGTTGAGCATTATTCAATTTTTCAAAAACCTTATTTCGTTTTCACAGCATATCGATATGCAAGCTTTCTTACTTTTTTGGTGGAAGACCATGGTACAGTGGGATGCAGTCGATTCACCCCTCAACCGATTCACCCCTTAAAATAGTTAAAAACGGACTTTATTTTTTATAGGTATTTTGCTAAAATAAAATAATAAATTATTATTTTTTAAATAAGGAAAAAATATAAATTTTTAATTATATTTAAAATTTTATTTAATATTTAAAATTTTATTTAATATTTAAAATTGTATTTAATATTTAAAATTTTATTTAATATTTAAAATTTTATTTAATATTTTAAATTTTATTTAATATTTAAAATTTTATTTAATATTTAAAATTTCATTTAATATTTAAAATTTCATTTAATATTTAAAATTTTATTTTATATTTAAAATTTTATTTTATATTTAAAATGTTATTTTATATTTAAAATTTTATTTTATATTTAAAATTTTATTTTATATTTAAAATTTTATTTCATATTTAAAATTTTATTTTATATTAAAATTTTTATTTTATATTTAAAATTTTGTTTTATATTAAAATTTTATTTTATATTTAAAATTTTATTTAATATTTAATATTTTATTTAATATTTTATTTTATATTAACATTTTTATTTTAAAAAATAAGTCCGTTTTTAACTATTTTAAGGGGTGAATCGGTTGAGGGGTGAATCGGTTAAGGGGTGAATCGGTTATGGGGTGAATCGGTTACGGGGTGAATCGACTGCAATTCGGTACAGTTTCGCTGCTGTTTTAACTAAGTCTGCTATTTACTGCTCTTGTGTAGTAGGAAAAGCTTTTTGCTATGTTCATTCTTCAACGGCAAAGTACTTTCGTTTGTTAAATTCTTCTTATGAATTCAATAAAGCATCATAAAGTTCAAACCGTTTTAGGCAGAAATTATAAATTGAAAAATTATTATAAATAATATAAAAGATACATATAATATTTTCCCAAAATACACTAAAAGTTGTTTTAAAGTGATGGCTAGTAAAGTCTGGGTTTCAATGGCTTTTTATGTTATAGTGTTAATGCTGCTTCAGATTCTGCCAGTGAATAAAAAATAGTTGCAATAGTTTGGAAAAGTGTAACTACTTTTTTATAGTTTAGTTAACTATTCTCACAATTAAGTTTATAAATATTAGTTTAACTACTTATTTTATTTGACAAATAGTTATAGTTTAACTATAAATATTTAGTTAGTTGCTCCTCTCTGATGGTTTATAAGCATGCGTCTCGAGTTTCAAGCTAAGCTATTTGCTATCCTCACCAGGCAGCACCTGTCAAGGCTGCAATCGCCTCACTGTAGTGGTCATTGCACACAGCTTTGCCTCACTAGCCAGCTGGGTTGAATACCATAACATCTGTTTCAAATCACATTTTATTTTTACAACCTACAAATAAAAACTTTTTTACCAAATACTTTTTTTCTGAAGATTTTTGTTGTTGTTGTTATTATCTTGATCATCATCATCATCATCTTCAAATCTCTGGTATGAGCCATTTTCATTGGAAACCGCATTGGACGGTGACTGAAAAGTTGATGATGATGATGATGATGATGATGATGATGATGATGATGATGATGATGATGATGATGGTGATGATGTGAATGAAGATGACGATGGTGTTAATGATAAAGAAGAAAATGATGATATGTACATGAAGATGATGACGATGATGAACATGAAGATGATGCAAATGATTATGATGATGACTTTGCTGTAAAGGATGGTGAAGACGATACTGTTGATGATATTTGCAAACTATCGCCACCATTAACAACAACACTCTCCTAACAACAACACCCCCCTAATAACAACACTCTTCTAACAACAACACCCCCCTAACAACAACACACTCATAACAACCAGTGTTATTTTCGTTTAATAAAATAGTTAGAGTTTTTATTTCAGTTTCGTTTTGGAATGAATTATAGTTTTTATTTTTGTTTCAGTTTTGAAAATATATTAATTTACAACTTTAAAGACTATTTTTTTATATCTAAAAAAAATTAATTGATCATAAAATGAAACAGTAAAATATAACTGTATATTAACAACAAATGAGTTTAAAAAATGAACAGTCAATTGAAATATTATAAGAATTGGTTACGTTAATTATTGAGTAATAACAAATTTGAAATATAATAACAAATTTAAGATTAAAATAATTGATTATTTAATTGACAAAGCGAAGCGGTAATAAAATAACGTTTTACAAGCCCAAATGTTTATAACAAAGACATATATTTTTTATATACAATACAATACAATACAATACAATACAACGACGAGTATTATTAACGTGGCGTAAACCCGGACGGGCTTCAAGACCACTTGGTTATGGAAAATTTGATAATAATATTAATAATGATAGATGAATAAATGGAAAGTATGAGAAAAGTAAGTTATTGAAATTTAACAATAAAATCATTTCTATATATATATACATATATATACATACATATACATATATATACACACATTATATATCTATATATATTTTAAATAGACAAAATAATTTATTTTTTTAAAGATTGAGACTGAAATGATAATAACAATAAATTTAAGAAAAAAGTAAATATCTATATTATATTATTATGATTATTTTTATTAATTTTTTATATTTATTTTACAATTATTATTGACCATTAGTATAAATATAAAAAAGAATGAAATTGGAAAGCAAGAAATTGATTAATGAAAAATGAGCAGTAAATTTGTAAGCTATTGTTATCGGTCGAACAAGTACGTTTACAGGGAACGGCTGAAGGTCGCGGTCGAGCTCGGGCATTTGAGTCTATTGGGAAGACTATTCCAAAGAGTCGGCGCTGCAACAAAAAAGCTCCTTGCACCTGCATAATTGAGTTTGTAGCTCTGTGGAACTACATCTCTTGACCTAGCAGACTTGAGTCTTTCCCTTATGAAAACACTGTAGAAACTCTGGTCAGTCATCTTGTAGGACAAAGAAGTTTTATACTATACTTTTTATTCAGTGGCTCATCAGGAAAGGCAATTATAAGAGACACTAAAGCATCACTAAACTGCCTCTTGACTTTCCCTGAACGATTGTAAAAAGCACCTAACTCTTGGACAAACTGAAGTGAATTGCTCACAAAGGGATTTGCGGCAGCTGTGTGCTGGGCAACAAGATTTGTACAGAACAGTGGAAAAACAATGCAAGCGGATGCTCATTGCTGATAATAGCCTGACAACCATTATATTGGCGTTCATTATAGCAGCGCCGTCATAAGTCTGAGCTCTTAGTTTTTCTATAAGTAGCATAATTCTGAATAGAAAATCTTTTACTACAGCAGATAATGTTTTTCCGATCGTATCTGGTGGGCTGAATAAACCAATAAACTTTTCATTGACATTCAGAGCTTCATCAAAAAACGAATGCATATCGATTCCTGCTCTAACCCATTGCAGTCTTGTGTGCCGTCAACCACAACACCAAACTGGCTTGATTCGGCTTTAACAGTGCACAATGTGTTTCTAACGATAGAATGAGCTAAAAGCCTCAGCATTTCTTTTTGGCAGTTATGCGATATGAAACTTTTAGTTTGATTTAAACACAACTTTAGTTAATGTTCGAAGCCTTTTGAAATTCATTAACCTTGGTTCACCTAAAAAATAGAAAGGGTCGATATTGAAGTGGACCTCAAAATCCCCTATGAATATCGCCCATGCAAAATAAGTAGCACAATATGAATGATTTTTTTATTAAATCTGTCTGCTTGCAAAAAGTGAACCGATATTTTCTGAAAAACGTTCTGAATGTCCACTTGCGAAAATTGAAAAAATATATTACTGAATAAAAATTCTGTTTCATGCTATGGTTGACGATTATGCTTGTATTAAGATAGGAGTTGAGGAATTATTGTATTTGTAAAACTGAGGAAGGTCCATGTTAAGATCGCTGCCCATACATACTCACAATGTATTACTGTATTAGCATTTTTTCATCCCATGGTTGACGATTAGGCTCGTATAAAAATTAGAGTTGAGAAATGTGTATTCTTAAAAGAGTGAGGGGGTCCTTATAAAGGTGGACCCCAGACCCCCTCAGGATTCCTGCCTACGCCATAGTGATAAAAAAAACTAGGTGAAGGAGTATTTAAGTAAGAAAAGAATATTTTTGTTTTAGACAGCTATCACTATAACTACACATACTCACAATGTATTACTGTATAAACATTCCCTTTTATGCCATGGTTGACGATTATGCTCATATCCAAATAGAAATTTTTGAATACAAAAATGGAAAAAAGTTGGGGTGTCCCTATTGAAGTGGACCCCCCCACTAAAAAAATGTGGGGGGGTCCTGACCCCAGGACCCCCCATGATCGCCACCCATGTCTTCTACACATGACTCAAACTCAACAATTTAGAAGGACAAGAATCCTAAAACTTTGATTTTTTCAATTTATACATTAAATTGATGTAGATTATAAGAATATTCACTAACCTCAAATCAGTTATTTGTCTCGCAATTTACTTTGAAGTTGTGATTGTGTTCTTTGAAATATTTTTTTAATGATATTGTTACTTTGAAATTTGGAAGGGAGCTTTCGTAACTATAACTTTATTGAAAAACCTTTCATTTATTCTCTAAAAAATATTATGCAAAATATAATAATAATTTTCTAAAAATATATATCAAGGAGAAATCAGTGGATAGAAATTGACATCATAAAAATAATTGAATAATAAACTATTCAGTCTAAAATACTAGGTCCTAGTAACTAGGAAATGCAGTGACAATTTTCATTAAGGAAAAAAAAGATGCATCCCAAAACCATTCTGATGTTTGAAGAGCATCTGTCATTGATTCATTTTCTGTTTTGAATATTTGAAGAGATTGGCAATTTGATTGATTTAATATTTTATTAATTTTTTAAAGTATTTAATTCATAATAATAATATTTGATTGGAGTCTCACAAGACCATCTCAAGTTTTCATAATAGTTGAAATTAGTTCAAGTGTTTTTTTGGTATTAAACTTTAATAATTAAAGTTTCACTTCAAATACATTCTTTGGTGAATTAAATGAAAGTAAAGTTGTGTAAGATATGAGTTTAATTTTTTCATCAGAATAATTTGTTTTTTATAGTTTGAAGTACATTTATCATAGAAGATTTGCTTTTTTAAAACAGTCAATCAGTGACTTGCAGGAAAGCATTGCTGACTGGTTGCATTCAGAGCTTATACAAAAACTAACACATTTTTCTAATTTTAGCTTTATGTTAGACGAATTTACAGATGTTTTGGTGTCAAAAAATGTAATAATTTATATAAAATTTTTAGAATGTGATTGATTTGGTACAGTTTTACCTGTAACACACTTTTAGGGCATATCAAGTTTAGATGGCGCAAATGCCCAATCTATTCATTCTAAAGTATGTGAGGTTCTTTTAAGAAAAAATATAGATATTAGGCATTTATGCGGTGTAAGTACTGACGGGGCATCGGTCATGGTGGGACACAAGTCAGGGGTCGTAGCAAGACTGAAACAGCATATACCTGGCCTCCTTTCTACACACTGCATTGCTCACAGATTAGCTTTGAGCTGTAGCAGCAGTGCTGATTCAATCCCTTATTTGGTTAAATTTAAAGATATTTTAAATTCTATTTTTCACTACTTTAGAAACTCTCCTAAAAACATGTCTAAACTAACTACAATTCAGTCTATTTTTATGTCACAATCCCTACGGTTCAAAGAAGTCTACCACACGCGTTGGTTGAGCTTGAAGGTTCTGAAGATGCAATGGTCAAAAACTTTCCTATTCTTGTTTTTTGTTCTTTGAAGAAAAGTCAGGAAAATCTTTAAGTCTTTATAAACCAATAACAACCTTCAAGTTTTTGTACATTGCTCACTTTTTGTGTGATGTGCTCAAGCCTATTTCTATATTGTCCAAAATGTACCAGAAGAAGTACTTGGCTTATTCTGAGATTGCACCCCTTTTAACAGCAACTATTCAGACTTTGGAGTACATGTTAAAAACTAAGTTAGGCCCCATGATGCAGAAGTTTTTAAACCTTATACCTGAAATTCCAAAGCCTGATGAATTTGATCTGTGTATTTTTGATTATGAAGGTCACACTATTCGAGACAGTGTGAAACAGAGAACTGAAGCTGAGTTTGTATTAGAGGTCGGACCGGGTACCCGATCTGACCAGGTACTCGCGGGTACCCGTGGGACTCCCGCGGGAACGGGAATGAAAATTAATTTCGGGACGGGAAAAGTCGGGAACCGGGAATAGGTTTTCGGGACGGGAACGGGAATCAACATTCAAATCGGGAACGGGAAAAGACGGGAACGGGAATCAACTTTTAAATCGGGAACGGGAAAAACGGGAATAACAGTTATTGGGATTGGATTCTTTAACAATGATTTTTCAGCAAACTTCTAATTATGGAAATCTTTATTTCATCGATCCTCCGTACTTAAAATAAGTATTAAATGCAATATAAATGTATAACGAAGCCACCATTGCCAATGTCGAAATCTCCAACACTACATTTGAAGTTGTTATGATGAGTCCAAAGATTAGGGAGATTAGAACAAATGGGTGATGATGAAAACTTTTCAGACGAAATCAAAATGGTCAGTTATATTATTTTAATTTTATAAATTAATACTTTGAATTTGAATGATTAATTTCCAAATGATTGCTCAGTTGATCATTTCGACAGAAGAAAAGATGCCATTGATCTTATTCATATGACAGCATGTCTGTTGCATCCCCAGTATGAAAGAATAATAGGAAAAAAGTTTGGGATAGAAAAGAAATAAATACCAAGACGAAGAAAATTTAATTCTATTTTGTACAGCCAGACCAAGCTGCAGTGCCGTTGATAAAAAACAAATGATGGTTATTTAGACCTATTATGTTTGTTTTTATAACGTAAAAATTATAATAAAATTATCATACTATCAAATTATACGAATGATTTTATATTTTCAGTTGTGGAGAATAAGAATGTTGTCAAAAAACATATTTCTAACATTATTGAAAAATTAATAATAATGAACGAAGAAAAAAATTCAGAAGAGGATGAATTGTACAAATATTCACAATTACGTCCCAAAAAATTGAAAATTATAAAGATGTCGTTCAACTTCAGACCCAAAATCATCTCATTTGAAAGCTGAAACTCTTAACGGTTTAACCCGTGTGAAAAGCAATAAAGACTTGATTGAATTACCCAAAAACAATGACTAACTTCAATACATTCATTTCAATAAATATTTGAAATTTAAATCGTGTTTTTTTTATTTTATTTTATAAATATTCTCTGACTTTCAAGTAATAAATTTTAAGAAATGTTAGAACTAGCAAGTTTGGGACCAGTGAAAACGGCAGCGAAAATGAATAAAAAAACAAAAAGCTTTCGGGAACGGGTCGAGACGGGAAAAAAATTTCGGGAACGGGACGGGACGGGAATCAAAATTCTGATGTCCCATCGGGAACGGGACGGGACGGGAAAACAAATTTCGGGAACGGGACGGGACCGGGAATGAAAAATCGTCCATGTCCGACCTCTAGTCTGTATGCGGAAAGTTTGGTGAAAGCATGATAAAAAGCCTCAATAGTAGGTTTTCAGACAACGAGGATGGGTCTGTATTAACAGCAATGAACAATTTTTTTGATCCAAGTATTTCAGTTTCCGAAATACCCTCAGACATAGAAAGAGTATGTGAGTACCTAGAGGCTGTGGGTATCAAGAGCTCACAACCTGAACTACTCAGCTTCGCCAACAACTTCACTCGAGCCAGCCATAGCTCTGGTAATAAGTCAGTCACTGACATAAAATCTACAACTAATTTGACCAATAAAAACTCTAATTCTTATCCAGCATCAGCGGAAGCTGCCAAACGATTGTTACTATCGCCAGTATCAACTGTAGAGTGTGAAAGAGGATTCAGTAGACAAAACTTTAAAAAATCTAACTTGAGAAATAGTATAAATAAATAAATGTAGAAAATTTAATGAATATCTCTATTGAAGGTAAAGAAGTTAAAGAAATAGACTTTAAATGTATTTACAAAAATTGGGCGAATAAGAAACAACGCAGAATAATGAATTAACAGTTATTTCAGTTTGAATATGCATAAACAAGTTTTTTTCAACTTTAAATTTATATTTGTCTAAAAGATTCTCTATAAATTATAGCTATAATCCATGTTTTTAACTTGTAATAAATAAATGTAATGTTTTCTTCATTGTCTTAAAAAAAGATTTTACGCTCACTTTATACAAATAAAATTAAAAATTAGAATAATTATAAAACGAAGAAGACACTTTCTATGTTAGGGTTTTATTGGAGCCGACTAGGAGCTTATTAAGGGTGAGTTTAAAAATAAATAGGTGCGCATTATACATGGGACTTTAAAAAAAAATTGGCCCCACAAAATTTTGACCCAGCGCGGGCCCTGGAAACTGAAATAGTAACTAAAAAATTAAAAATTGCATAACTGTAACTTGAATAGAAACTGAAAAATTAAATTTTTCATAACTGTAACTTGAACTTGAACTGAAAAATCCGAACTGAAAAATCACTGCATTAAACTTTATCCAACTCATCACTCACCCAACTAGAGTCATTTCATACTCCAGCACCCTTATCGACAATATATCGGTTAATCCAAATTTTACTACAGACTTTGTGTCTTTCTATATTTTGGTTTTCAATTTCAAAAAAAACTTGCTTTATGTATACTCATGTATGTATTATAGAGTATAAAAATAATTTCAAACACAATAATTGTATTAATCTATTTTAATTGAGCAAATAGTTTTACAGATTATCAGTGAACACTGACAGCCATAAAACCTCTCATCTAAAAAACAATATAAAATTTCTGAACTTAATTTTTGTTTAGTTTTCTTTTTTCCTTCTTTTTCCACACAATTGTTACTATATGCTGCGACGCAGCATTGCTGCGTAAATTAGAAATTTAAAATCAACTTTTTAAAATGGCGCCCGTAATGACGGCTATTTAAATCTCTGTAACTTATTATTTTTCACTAAAATAGCTATTTTCACTTCATGAAATGGTTTTTTTAAATAATTTAATTAATATTCGATTACTTTTTAACGTTAAAACTTTAATTATTTAAAAAAAAACCAGTATTGTAGAAAAATCTATATTGACAAGCAAATCATGATAGTGTATTAATACACTATCATGATTTGCTTGTATCATTGTATATTTCTCTGTTTTCGGTTTTCATTTTTTCTCGATAACGTTGAGAAGTCTCTCGGTTTTTTTGGTCAATTGGTGCCATCTAAAAAAGAAAATAGTATTGGAACAAAGCTATATTATCAAGAAGTTCATAATAATGTATTCATGTCCCCAATTCTCACTATCAGAATCGGGAAAATTGATCTTATTTCATTAATTGAAAAGCTTCATTAAAAATATTATTAGACGAAGCTTATATCAAAATATTTTTCAAACATTGCCTTATTCAATGAAAAATATGAAACAACTTTAAAATATACTGTAAAGTCGTGACACCTAATACTAGTATAATGAGAATCGGGGAATTTTGTGCTAACGTCAGGGTATGCATGATAGGATATGTTGATATTGTTCTATAAAAAAACATAAGAGCCCGATATTATAAATTTACCTTCCTATACCCATGAACTGTATTAATAAAAAAATTAGAAATTTAGTACTCACCTGTTTCTTGATAAATCACAATGATCAGAGAGGAAAATAACGTTAGAATCAGAAGTGAAAAATTGTGAAAAATAACAAAATAGCCGACAGCTGATATAAAATAATGTTTTTTAAAGTTGAGAGAAGCAAAACCACGTCTTTAAATAGGCCTACTACCGAATAAATCAAACCGGATAGAACAAACTAATACATAAACTTAAATATTTAATATTAAAGATCTGTTAGCAAATTTAAGACATGCGTTTCTAGTCTATTTTTAACTTTTGAATAGCTAGAAAGTATAATATAGTAATATTTATTATAAAAATTTTACATGGATAATATTTTTATATTCCTTTTCTTTAAAAAAAATGCATCCAGTCTATGATACGATTTTCCATTCTTTTGGAAAACAAGTAAGACACGGAAAATCGTAAGTATGTAATTGATTCTGGATTAACCCATATACACAAATAACCTACAACTACACAAGTCTAATGTTCTGTCAAATGATTTATCCGACCACTATCCTATCTGCACCTTTTCGAAACTACAATTTTTTTAAAAATCTTTTACTCCACAAAATAATTTCATATTTTCAGATAGGAATATTTTCAAATGAAATAGTTTTTTGTTATCCCATGATTGTAGCAAGGTTTTGTCTTCTGACGACATAGATTTTGTCGCAAAACACTTCATCGAAACAATACAAAGTGGTCTAACTACTCATTGTCAACATAAAAACAGACATAATACTTGCTTGCGTAAACAAGCTTGGCTGACAAAAGCTCTCTTAGTTTTTTCAAAACACAAAAACAAGTTGTATAAAAAATGTATTAGCTCTCCAACTGATCTCAATATAATTACATATAAAACTTATAAAAATTTATTTCTTTGCAGAATTTAGAAAAATAAATACAATGAAGAAGAATTCATTAAGCATAAACATAATATTAAGAAAACATGGGATTTAATAAAATATCATTTAAAAAACTACAATAAACAAAATAATATTACTTTAAAAATTAACAATGAAATAATTACGAACAAATCTTCTATCGCAACTATTTTTAATAGTCAGTTTGCTGCTTCTTCTGAAAAAAATCATTTTACAAAATCATACCTGAATAAAAGTCCACAAAATTCTTTTTTTCTCTTAGAAACAGATTTCATTGAAGTAAGCTCTATCATTAAAACCATTTCAAATACATCTAGCTGTGGCGATGACCAAATTTCTAACAAACTTTTAAAGAAAATTTCACCAAATATATTAATTCCACTTACACATCTAATTAACGTATCTCTTAAATCAGGTTCATTTCCTTCTCATTTTAAATTATCCAAAATTATTCCAATACATAAAAATGGTTTAGAAAATGATTAGAACAATTATAGACCCATATCACTATTATCTTCTATATCAAAAATTTTAGAAAAAATTGTTTTTAATCGACTTAATAATTTCATAGAAAACGAAAATATTTTATCACTCAATCAATCAATCACCTAGCCAATACGGTTTCACAAAAGCCAGTTCTACGGAGCTAGCCATTTTGAATGTTGTGCATCATGTTGCTACTGGTATTGATTCTCGATTACACACATTAGGTATTTTCATTGACTTTTCAAAGGCATTTGATACCATTAACCATTCTATCTTACTTGATAAATTGTTTCATTATGAAATACGTGGAACATGTCACAGATGGTTCTATGAATATTTAAGAAGTCGTTCCCAATATTTATACATTGATGGTGTAAGATCTAACACACTAAAGATTAACACTGGTGTACCGCAAGGATCTATTTTAGGACCTTTGTTATTTAACAGTTATGTTAATGATTTAATGAATCTTTCTGAAATTGCCAAATTTGTTCTATATGGTGACGACACTACAGTATTGTTCCAAGACACAAATGTTAATAATCTTATTTTAAAAACAAATACTTTTCTTAATTTGTTAAATCAATGGACAATTGACAACCAACTCAAAATCAACTATGCTAAAACATGCAGCATTGCAGCATTCTTTTTGGCCCTGAAATAAAAACAAACATTATTAATTATACACTTTCAATTTATTCTTATATTATAGAGAGAGTCGATTATACAAAATTCTTAGGTATTTATATAACCAGTAATCTTTCTTGGAATGAACATATAACGTATATATCAAAAAAACTTTCAAAAAACATTGGTATTTTACATAAACTTAAACACAATTTACCATCTCATATAATTAAGTTACTCTATTCTACTTTAATTCTACCTTACTTGACCTATTGTCTCCCTATATGGGGGCTTGCTTGCAAAACTCAAATACATCCTTTAAATGTTATACAAAATAATTTTCTTAGAGTCCTGTTTAAATTACACTCTCATGACCACATATCTCATCTGTATCTTCCAGCTCAAATTTTAACAATCAATCAGGGGCGGCGATCTGCGGAAAATCTTGGGGGGGTCCTCCCCAGGGTTGGAATCAAGAACTGGTATCGACCAATACAGTAAAAGCGATACTATTTAGTATTTTTTGCTGTAGTGCAAATTAATTTTGTATCAACTACTAATATTTGTATCACCAAACATTAAAAAAAAAGTTTGATACTCAATAAAAAATACTTTTCTATTGCCACTATGAGCGATTTGAAGAAAAACAATAGCGATTTTAGTACTTTTTATTATTTGTCATCTATATAAATTCAATTACAACTAGCCATCAACCCATCAAATAAATTTCATAACATCTTGTTTTCCATTAATTTCTGAGTCAAATAGTTTTAAAAAATTACAAAAAGATTTAAAATTGCCAAAGTTATAAACAAATATACATTGGGAATTTTTTTTGGCCCACAGTGAATATTTAGATAACTTTAAATACCCTCTCCGCCGTCCTCCTGCCCTCTCCCCACAGCTCGTTGACTCCAATTTCCAAAAAGGCCCCTTCGAATGTCTGACCGACGAGAAAATTCTTTTGCTAGTCTATTTAAATCCAGACTGTCAAGTATATACTGATGTGCATGACAAACGGCCAGTGAATTCAAGCGAGGCTGTGTCATAGGTGCACGCAACCAAGTCTTAAGACGCCGCAAAGCACTTGAAAAATTTCTGCAGTACATGACGTTATTGGACACACAAGTATCAACCTGATCAATCTTTCAACCTAAGGAAACAGATTTCTGACTTCCGTGATCAAAGCTTGCATTACTTTTTGCGTTTGTGCTAAAGTTCATTCTGGTCTTTAAACATAGTTAACTGTGAACAAAGAACAGTTTCATTTAACTCACGATACTGCTTCCAAATATCATGGTTCACTTCACCAGTTAGGCAACATTGTCTCCAGTTGCAAGTATGAACGCAAACTAGAAGAATCTCGATATGAACCTCTATGTGACAGCGTAATATGCTGCTCGATAATGTTCCTCTGATGATGTTGCTACATAAGCTGGGCCCAGCCCACAATAATTTTGTGGCGGCTTTCGCACCCGAGGTACAGCAATCGGCTCGAGATCATATGCCAAAACCATACTGTTAACATCTCTGAAAATGACGTTAAACTGTTCATCTGATCGTAGGCGACGCAGTTCTTGCACAACTAAATCAATCGCTGCAACCATTCCACTGACCTTGGCACTTGCTTACTGTAACGTTTTGTTTAACTGTTCCAGAAGTGAAAACACCAAAACAACTACCTTGAGGGCCAGTGCAGTAGTGCCCTGTTGAAATAAGGCTTCAAGCCTTTACAGCTGTTTCATCAGCAGTACCAATGGAAGCAAATGATTCCAAGCTAACAAGTACCACTTCATAATGTTCAAGCACAGAAGACACTGTAGATACTCTGGTCAGCCATCTTGTAGGACAAAGAAGTTTTAATCTATATTTTTTATTCAGTGGCTCATCAAGCAAGTCAATTATAAGAGACACTAAAGCATCACTAAACTTCTTCTTGACATTCCCTGAACAAGGCACCTAACTCTTGGATAAACTGAAGTGAATTGCTCACACAGGGATTTGCAGCAGCTGTGTGCTAGGCAACAAGATTTGCACAGTGTGCAGAACAGTGGAAAAACAATGCAAGCGAATGCTCACTGCTGATAATAGCCTGACAGCCATTATATCGGCCGTTCATGTTAGCAGCGCCGTCATAAGTCTGAGCTCTTAGTTTTTCTATAGGTAGCATAATTCTGATCAGAACATCTTTTACTACAGCAGATAATGTTTTTCCGATCGTGTCTAGTGGGCTGAATAAACCAATAAACTGTTCATTAACATTCACGGCTTCATCAAAAAAACGAATGCATATCGATTCCTGCTCTAACCCATTGCAGTCTTGTGTGCCGTCAACCACAACACCAAACAGGCTTGATTCGGCTTTAACAGTGCACACTGTGTTTCTAACGATAGAATGAGCTAAAAGCCTCAGCATTTCCTTTTAGCAGTTATGCGAAATGAAACTTTTAGTTTGATTTAACCAAAACTTTAGTTAATGTTCGAAGTCTTTTGAAATTCATCTAAAAAATTTAAAGGGTCGATCTTGAAGTGGACCTCAAAATCCCCTATGAATATCGCCCATGCAAAATAAGTAGCCCAATATAAATGAGAAAAAAAAAAATATAAATCTGTCTGCTTGCATAAGGTGAACCGATATTTTCTGAAAAGCATTCTGAATGTCTGCTTGCGAAAATTGAAAAATCAGAAATTTAATTTCGTAAATATAATTTATTAATTAGAATTTATAACTATAAAAAGAAGAGTAGGTGGATGAGTATTTGAGTAAGCAAAGAATAATTTCTCTTCAGGCAGCTATCACTATAACTACGCTTACCCAAATTATATTACTGAATAAAAATTATGTTTCATGATATGGTTGACGATTATGCTTGTATTAAGATAGGAGCTGAAAAATTATTGTATTTGAAAAACTGAGGGGTGTCCATGTTAAGATGGACCCCAGGACCCCTAGCATCGCTGCCCATACATACTCACAATGTATTACTGTATTAGCATTTTGTTATCCCATGGTTGATGGTTAGGCTCGTATCAAAATTAGAGTTGAAAATGTGTATTTTTAAAAGAGTGAGGAGGTCCTTGTAAAGGTGGACCCCAGGACCCCCTCAGGATTCCCGCCTACGCCATAGTGATAAAAAAACTAGGTGAAGGAGTATTTAAGTAAGCAAAGAATATTTTTGTTTTAGACAGCTATCACTATAACTACACATACTCACAATGTATTACTGTATAAACATTTACTTTTATGCCATTGTTGACGATTATGCTCATTTCCAAATAGAAATTGTGGAATACAAAAATGGAAAAAAAGTGGACCCCCCCACTAAAAAAAAGTGGGGGGGTCCTGACCCCAGGATCGCCGCCCATGCAATCAATCAGTTATATATCTTTAAAAACTATATTCTTTTTCATAAACTTAACATAAAAAACACATTCTCCTATTTTACACACTTAATACATTCCTTCACATCCAACCGCACACGAACATTGAGAATTAAGTCTGATTATTACTTACAAACACCAAGAACTAACTTCTATCTAAAAAGTCCAATCAATGCAGGGCTCCAACTCTGGAACAGATTACCATTGAACTTGAAGAATATACACCAAATTTTAAGAAAATGATTAAAACATTTATAATTTCCAACAATATTGAACGAACACTTTAACTCAATTTAGTTAAGTCTAACCATAATCACTTTAACTTTATTTTTATTTTATTATTATTTAATCATTGAAAAAATTTCTCATTATTTAACATTATTTCAACTCTCAAATATAGTTAAGAAGTTCATGTTTCTTTTTATTTACAAGGAGGTCATACAAGCAAGTAATTGCTTCTAATCTCATTTGCTTGCAAATAAAGTATTGTGTTGTTGTTACAACCAAAAAAAAAGCTCTTTTCATAAGTATTTTTCACATTTCTCATGATTATTAAACATTAAACAAAATTCAATAATTTCAGATTATTTTCAGAACAAAATTCAATGATTTAAGAATATTTTCCTCACAAAGTTCACTAATTTCAAATTATTTCTTTAAATGTTTCAACAATGGCATAATTTTACCGATTTAAATGGTTTTGTAGTTTAGAAAAGTAATTAATTTGGAATGCCAAATGTGTTGAAACATGAACCTTAATCTATTCAGAAAAATAGAAAATCCGTCTTACTATCCGAGTTACTATTATAAGATTTTAGATAAGCATATACAGATATGTAATCATATGTAGTCATAAACAATAAAAATCGAGTCTTATTTAAATGTAAACCAAAAATGTGCATCTAAGACGGATGCATAGAGATGAAAAAAATGTTAAAGCGCATGACTGTAAATAAGCTCGTTCCATTTTTGGAACCGGTTCATGTTGTGAGTGTCGGTGAATGTGATACCTAAGACAGGGGCGCGATCTGACACCAGAACCCCCCCCCCCCCCAGGATCGCCGCCCATGACCTAAGGTAGTGAGTTTGTTAGTGCGTTGAATGGATGGATGTATAACTGGTGGTGTGATGTCTTTATGACTATTGTGGACTACGAGTTCGAATGATTTTTGAGATCTCATTTAAATACAAATCGTTCTAAAGGATCAATCCTAGATAAACTAACACGTTCCTAAGTTGAATTCAACGGGAAAATGCAAATTCATCTGAAAATTTCACTATTTAAAAAGAATGAGGATATTTAAGAAATTTAAATATTTCATCAATAACTACATTAAACTAAGGAATAAACTTCTACTGATTCAATGAAACGCTAATGATTTTATGTAAAATAGGATGAAATAGTACATAAGAAAGTCGATTTTTGCTAAGAAGGTTGAGATTTGCGGCTTTTCTAAAGTAATTCAAACGTTGCCATGAAGTGTTTTCTCGCATTTGTTCTTCTCCTGGCCATGGTGCAGTTTGTAACAAGGGATCCATGAAATTTAGACCAAACTGTAAGCCACTCCTTATCGCCATAGTTTTTATATTTTACTTTTCAATGCATGATGAATCCATAAGATCAAAAAACAAACATTCAAAATTCATTTGCCATACTGACTACGTTCTACATCCCGTGTTTCAAAACCATTCTTCCAGTTAGGGTATTCCGTCTCTATCATTCACTAGGTGGTGACAGTGATCCTAATATAACTGTAGGAGCTTGTGAGAAACACTGCAAAACGGAGGGCTGTGGCAAGTGCTGGGCGGTTGACTGGGACCCGGCGCAGCCCTACTACAAGTGTTCCCTTCATGCAAAAGGGAAAGAAAGACGTCCACATTCAACTGCCACCCAATATGAGCTAAATTGCTTGTTTTAGCTGTTCAACGGCCGTCTGAGTCAGAAACAATTCATTTGAGTTTACAAATAAATTTCTCTAATATTCCTATTTGATTTCTCTAATAAATGATTTTCAAGCATGAAAAGTTTGTTAAAACATTTTTTAAGCTGAAAATTCACAAACGAGTTTTTCTAAACAATTCAACACGTTGCCTGTAACATATGAATACAGCGTATTTTGAGCATTTAGTGTCTCTTTCTGATAGGTCATCCTGGCATATCATCACCATAATGCTCGTGACCGAATTGGTCGTTGAGGGAATCAAAGAAGAGGACGCAGCTCTCATCCGCCACTCAGTTCTGTTGTTAGCAGCGTTGAGAAGACTGCTCAAGGGAAGAGACGTCCACTCTTTCACATTGTCCTTCCAACTCTTTCTGATGGCCTCGACGACGACTTCCTTGTAGCGTGCCCTGTAGCACCGTCTTGGACAGTGAATCGTGTCAGGTGACGTGACCAACCCAGTGATTTTCCAGTTCAAGTTCAAGTTACAGTTATGCTTATTTAAATTTTTCAGTTACTATTTCAGTTTCAGTTATTTTTTTAGTTACATTTACATGAAATCAAGATGGAAAAAAATGAATTTCTATTTTTAATACAGCCCAAATTAATGTTTAAAAATCAATTTTTTTAAAAGATGTATAAATATATTATTCATAATATATGCTGTTTATTTTCATAAATGTCTTTAATTCCAGATTTTTGCTGAGGCGATTTTTTTCCCTGCAGTTAGGTCTCCAATGGAGACCGTCTCCATACACCGAAAACACCCTCTCCACATACGGTTGTGAAGCGGGAGCTGAAACAATGTCTTGCGCAAAAGAAGCTAATAATCTAGGGTACTCAATAATTTAAGTGCTAACAATTCTCCTGTATGTGGGTGAGACACAGAATGAACATTTAGCAGGACCTGAATTGCACGACGCATTGATGGATTATAAAAGGGTGCTGAGATCCCGAGACATGAAAGTGTAAGACCCTTCTTAATCCAGCAATCCATGCTAATGACAACGCGATGTCCAGTTTGAAGATCTTTACGAATTCGATCTTCTACATTGCTCTTATATTCTTTTATCAAAGAAGTCATTTTCTCTGAACCTAAATGATAGAAATTGCATATATTTACGACTGTTTAATTGAAATTATTTAAATGGATTATAAATTATGCTCATCACTAGGTAAATAATATTACAAATGTAAATACGTAAATAATTATCAACGTCAGTGGTAAAGTGTAGTCCATCCGCCAATGTAGCGCTTCTCTTTTTTTAAATAGATATTTTTTAGTTAATATTCGGTTAGTATTCTTTTTTTCAGTTTCTATTAAAGTTACAGTTATGCAATGACTTACAGTTACAGTTAAATTTACAGTTAACTGAATAATATTTTTCAGTTAATTTACCATTTCAGTTACAGTTAACTGGAACAACACTGGGCCAACCAAGTCAACTTTCGACGTTTGATAGTTGCTAAAAGAGGTTCTTGTTGTCCAACCAGTGCTGTTGTAATCTGATGGACGTAGTTGTTGGTTTTTTTCTCCAAGTTAAAGATGCCGTAAGATGATGATGATGATGATGAGGAAGAGCCTGAAGAATACTTTAAATACTTCAGATTAATTACTTTATTGGGATCACTATGATGCAGTGATTAAGGAATACTTTCAAAGAATTATTTCATTGGGATCATTATCATTATTATCTTTTCTATAATTTCTTCCTCTCCTTCAACCCGTCTCTCTCCGCCATTCGATCTTTTACCTTCTCCATCACCCTTTCCATCTCACCTTCCACCTCTCTCCCCATTCACCTGTCATCACCTTTCACCCTTACCACAATCACCTTCCACCCACTACCATTCAATCGACCAACCACCCTTCACACCCCAAAACGGGGATGAACATTCCCACTTGGAAATGTGGCAAGAAAGAGCTTGGGTTAGACTTGGTACTAACAAACGATAAAGGAAAGGAAGAAGTGGTAGAAGGGTTGGTTGGTGAGCTTTGGGATGTATGGTGGCGGTAAAGATGAAGTGGCACAAGAATAAAGATCAAAGAAAAAGAAAAAAAAAGAAAAAGATCCTTAAGGAGGAGAGTTTAGAACTCTGGAGTGGGGAGGTTGAAACAGAAATAAATAAAACAATGGGGAGAATACAGAAGAGTTGATTACATAGAGTAGCAAGAAGATTCGAAGTGGAGAAACCAAGACACCATCACATAGATTGGTGGGACGTGGAAGTGGAAGAAGCCGTAAAGAAAAGGAAAGAATGGAGTAGGGAGCATAGGCGAAGAAAAAAAAAACTTGGAAGAGGAGCAGCAAAGACGAAAGAAGCTTGGGAGCAATACCTCTTTCGAAAACAGATAGCGAGTGAAATGGTTTCGAAGAAAATAACAGAGTGGAATAGAAGGAGAATGGAATGCATGGGAAGAGGGAAAGAAAAAAAAGAGAAATATGTTCAGAGAGTTGAATAAGTTTATGGGGGAAAAAAATTAATGGAGGTAGAGGATTTGGTGGATGAATAGGGTGGTGTATGGAAAGGGAGATGGGAGAGTGTCTACTCAATACATGGGAAAAGTTTCTAAACACGGAGGGAGAAGCCATGATGAACATCGAAAAAGAAAGTAACCAAATGGAGGATGAAGGAAGCATCAGTAGGAATGAATTTTAACGGGCACTGAAAAAACTTAAACTAAGAAAAGCAGCGGATGAAGAGGAGGTAAGTGGGGAGTTGTTGAAGTCGTTGAAATGTAGAGGAAGAGAAGAGGTGTGGAATTGGTTTAATAAAATATTAGAAGGAGGTGTGGTACCGAAAAGCTGAAAGTATAGTCGGGTCGTCAGAATTCATAAAGGAGGGGAGAGAAGGAAATTTAAGAATTATCGACCGGTAGCAATTAGCAGCATTTTATGTAAGCTAATGATGATTATATTAGGAGAACGAGTGGAGAGATGGGCAGAAAGAAAATTAATAATTAATGGTACGCAGAGAGGGTTCAGAAGAGAGAGGCGTGGGGAGGATAACCTTTATATGTTAGGGCGGGTTAGTGAAATTGCAATGGCAAGAAGGGAAAGTTTATTGGTAGCGGGCTTAGACTTAGAAAAGGCATATGATAGGGTGAACATAGGTATTTTGTTTAAGGTGTTACAGAGAAAACGAGAATGGGTGGAAGAATTTAAAGGGTGTTGAGGGAGGGTTATTAAAAGAACAGAGTGAGGTTTATATTGGGAGACAGAATGGGTTAAGTGCACAAGTGGAGTTAGACAGGGTTGTCTTTTATCTCCAATCCTCTTCAATTTATACTCTAGGGATGTGGCAGCAGTTCTGGATAACCATCGAGCTGGGGTAGTGATGAAAGCACATAATCAAATGGGTAAGGAGGATAGTAGGAAAGAGTGGAGGTTTGGAGGAATGCTTTATGCTGACGACATCCTAGTGACGGCGGGAAATGAAGATAATATGAAGATAGTGTTAGAGGATGTACTGAAGGTGTTAGAGGAATATGGAATGAAACTGAATGAAGAGAAATCTAAAGTTGTGGATCTGGTTAGTAACACAGGAATGGAAGGATGTCAAGAATGGGTAATTAGAGGTAGGACCATACGAAAATGTGATGAGGTAAGGTATTTAGGATTAAAGCTTAAAGGGGGAAAAAGGGGGGGGGGGTTTATCAATTTAGTTCATGGTGGGAAATGTTGGAAGCCTAACCGGCATGGTAAAATATAAAGCAAAAAGATCGGGGAGTCGGTTTATCGTGGGCAGGGAGGCATGGAAAAGCTTGATGGTAGGAAAGTTAATGTAGGGTGTTGCAGCAGTTGGTTGGTCAGCTAAGGAGAGAAAGAAGTTAGAAGTTTTGCAGACTAAGTTTGGGAGATGGATATGGGGGGTAGAGACTAGTGATAGAAATGTCGTAGTACATTCTGGGAAAGAGAGGCTAAGGTTATGACAGACTTTGTCATCAGAACATTAGAGGAGAAGGATCTTGTAGGAAGAGTATGTGTAGAGGATGTGTAGAGGAGATAGGTAATATATCTAAATGGTGGGAAGGTGTAGCCAACTTGGGGGGAAAATTGGGTGTGGAGGTTATGAGCCGAATGGTACGTGGAGGAAAAGTCGCACGAGCAAGAGTGTTTATGATGAGCGTTTCAGAAAGAGAGGTCGGAGGGATGGGGGAAAGGGAACTAGTGAAGAGGATTCAACAAAAGGGTAGGGAGAAATAGGAGAATAAGATAGAGGAAAGCGTAAGACTGAAAAGGTACCGTGAGAAGAAGTCAGAAAGCAGGAAGTTGGAAAAATATGTAGATGGTTCAGATGGAATGAAAGTTAGGATGATGTGTAGGGGGGATAGTTTGACGGTAAGGAATAATGAAATTGTGCGCTGGAGATATGAGAAGGAGGATAGGAAGTGTGTTTGTGGGGAGGAAGAGAATGAGAGGCACGTTTTGCTGGAGTGTGGGTTGTATGAAGAGTGGAGAGAAGAATGGCTGATGGTTTGGAGAAGGGAGTGTGGAAATCAGGACCTGATGGAAGGGGTCCTTGGATACCAGGAGGAGGATCGGAGGATGGAAGAAGTGGTGCTAGGAAGTGTGGGAGCGATCTGGAGACAGAGGGAGAGGAGAGAAAGGAGGAGATGAAGATAAATATATAGAGTGTCGAGACAAAGGCACTATAAAGACTACTACTAGTCATCTTCATACCCACAAAACATCATCATCATTTATCTTGATCTTCTTGCCGCTGGAGTTGAGACCGCGACAAGAGGTGAAGGAGAAGTCCTTGCCGATCAGCAGCACCGACCAATGTAGACTTGATGTAGTGCCTTGAGGGAGTTTGAAAAAATTCAGCGTTTAATAATAAAAAAAATAATAAACAAGCAATAAGAGTAATAGTCAAAATAGAAATCAAATCGGATGGATGATGGCGTGGTGTGGAGTATTGTACGAGCAGCACCTGAATGTCCTCCAGCATTTCGCTATTCACTGCAACTACTAGGAGACGTGATGAGACGTGAGAAGAGTGTGATTCTAATTGGAAATATCGAAGTAGAATTATAAGTGGTGATTGGATCATGGTGGATGCTGATAGTGATTGTTGATGTGGTGGATGCTGATAGTGATTGTTGATGTGGTGGGTTATGATAATGATTGTTGATGTGGTGGATGCTGATAATGATTGTTGATGTGGGGGATGCTGATAATGATTGTTGATGTGGTGGATTATGATAATGTATGTTGATGTGGTGGATACACGAAGGAAGGGTAGACTTGATGTTGGTGTGCGAAAGTAACAGACAGAAGCAACTCATGCGGAAAGCATAGCCGATGGTGTTGATGATGATGATAATGATAATGGTGATGATAATGATAATGATGATGGTGGTGATGATGATGAATCATAGGAGCGAAATGACTAAGTAGCCACAAGAGAAGGCTTAGAATCAAATGCAAAGAAGATAAATGCAGCACAAAGACGTGAAGATTGGGTCGGCTGTTCGCTCGTTGTAAGCATGTTCGATCATTTTCGTATAAGAATCGCTATGTTTCAAAGAGGAAATATTTGATTTTAGGAAGAAATTACGAAAACTTGATGCAATATTAGTTCGTTATCTATCTATCTATCCCATCTTGTTTTAGACACACACACACACACACACACACACACACACACACACACACACACACACACACACACACACACACACACACACACACACACACACACACACACACACACACACACACACACACACACACACACACACACACACACACACACACACAAACACACACACACATACACACACACACACACACACAACTACACATACACACACACACACACACACACACACACATACACACACACACACACACACACACATACCTCTACGCGCACAAAAGACGCGATGAATATTCAAATGATGACACGGGTAGCACAAGCAAGCTCAGAAAATACTCTCCTCCACCCTGCCATCCTTTCATACCGCTTCAACAACACACTACAACACACTACAACACATCCTTCAACAACACACCTTACAACAACACAGACAAAATTCAGACCCCATCTTTCATCTCTCCTCTCAAACGATTAGACTCACCCCTCCCTTTAATAAGCCATCCCCCCTCTTCACTTAGCCCCTCCTCCTCCTCCGACGGCTATTAGATCAGCCTTGATCTTCATCTCGTTCTTCTGGCACACAGGCACCGACAAGACACTCAAGGAAGACACTAATCCGTCAAAAACAATGAAGATTCGATGGCACATTTTTGGACAGACTGCCCAGCTCTAGAGATGGAACGACGACTTCTACTACTACTACTACTACTACTACTACTACTACTACTACTACTACTACTACTACTACTACTACTACTACTACTACTACTACTACTATCACCATCGTCGCAACTACTACTAGTATCATCAACTGAAAATCATTAGAAAAAACATAAAAATTTTTAAAAAGTAAAAATAATTAGATTATGTAATGTAAAATCTATCAAGTTGATAAATTTTTTAAAAAATGATAAACAAAACTGTACTTAGAACTCTCAAAAATTGAAAATAAATGCTAAAAAAGAATAAAGAAGCTAAAAACAAGTATACCAGAAAATGAAACGGGTCACAATAATCAGACCGACACCACCACCATTAACAACGCTAATAGCACATCCGCTCAATTTTTGGTGGTCTCATTCTGATTCAAGTGACCCATGTGGACATCTAAACATACTTTACATCTTAAGTAACAAAATAAGTTTGAAAGAAAATAAAGTGATCATCGTTCTGAAATGTTTATATATATATTAGATAAAAATATATAAATATATATAAATCTTTTTTTATATATTTCTGATAAATAGTTTATTGATTTATGTTGTTTAAAACAGTTAATAGTTCTATTGTTTCAAACTTAACTTGTTAATTTTTTGCTCACATATGACGCATAACTTTTACAAGCATATTAAAAGTGCTTTCTGGTCATAGCAATTTCTAATGCAGAAAAACACGCAGAGCAGCAATGCTGCTCGGGAGCATTATAGAACGGTTTGATTGATTTTCCAGCTTCACTCGACAGTTCTTACCCCCTTGATAGGCAGCCAATGTAATTATGACGCTTTTACCTTCCGTGTTTTAACAAAAATTGAAAGTCGCTCGCTTGAGTAGACTTGGAAGACTGGCCAAGGCACTGGTGATTGTTTAAGGCGGTGAGGCTCAAGGGTGTTCTGACGAGAGAACTTGCTATGAAGAGAAGACTGGAACCTGCATGATGGATGAAGTGGTTTATAGAGATGATGGTGTTTTACTCTGTTTGACTGAAGCCCTCATAGGTGGTTCATGCCGCAATCTTCAGGCATCAATTCATCGCATTGTCTTATGTTTCAGATGTTGAAACATTAGATTTTCTTGCTTCGTCTGTAGCTCTAACGGAAGCTAACAGATTTTACGCAGTGAGAGCGAGGTCTTAGAGGCAAACCATTAAATAACTTAACTCGTCGTTAATAGCGATGACGAGTAGCGTGGGGCATTTAGATTATAAGGCTAGAAGGAAGACATGTGGTTACGTTCGTATTTGAATCTTTCATAATTCGTGTGATTGGTTATGACGTTTGGCACAAGTCATGGCATTCCCCACGAGAATGCCTAGAAAGTATATCGAGAATGTCGTATGCATGCAGTAGGGTGTTTGTACAGTGTGGTAAGGGGGATGAATGGACTGGTGAAGGAAGCATTCCTACAGACGCTTGAGTGTGAAGGTTGAAACAAGCCCTTCAAAAGATGAACAATTGAGGCCTGAGTGATGACGAAGAACAATACATTCTAAAACCATTGCTATTATCGTCAATCAAGACTGCATATAGAGATGATCGCGTGGTGGAGGTAGTTCTCAAGACTCCGGCAAGACGATTCCCTTGAATCAATCGATGGAGATTATCCTTTTGTTGGAGCAGCAAAGCTGTCATCTGCTTCCCTGGGGAGACCTTTCCAGGCAACAGAGATAACAGCCGCATGCAGCTTCGACAGCACTAATGCTTTAGAATGGCCATTACACCACTACAGCCTAATGGCACAGAGTGTATCATGCGTGCGTACCTGAGTGAACAAAACACCACATTGAAATCTATAATCGGAGAGGTATACATTCAAATATATAAATTCAAATATATACTGTAGAATGAATGTTTCATGAGATGTACATTGTCCTATAGGCTATATAGGAAGTAGCGATCGAGAGACGCCTGTGTGAACGAACAGTTGCAGAAAAGAAGGCTGCAGCCACAACTGAGTTGGTGATTGGTGGAGTGGTGAGCAGATGGAGTTGGTGATTGGTGGAGGGGTGAGCAGATGGAGTTGGTGATTGGTGGAGGGGTGAGCAGATGGAGTTGGTGATTGGTGGAGGGGTGAGCAGATGGAGTTGGTGATTGGTGGAGGGGTGAGCAGATGGAGTTGGTGATTGGTGGAGGGGTGAGCAGATGGAGTTGGTGATTGGTGGAGGGGTGAGCAGATGGAGTTGTACGGAGTTGAATGAGCCTCCACCCTGGAATCCACTGAGGCAATGAAGTGTCGTAATGTCAAGGTGGTAGTACGGTGAGGGTGTCGTAATGTCAAGGTGGTAGCATGGTGAGCATCATACTAAATTGAATCTAACTGAAGTTGACAGAGGCTCTGAGACCCAACTGATGAAGTTTAGCAGCTATATACGCACACTCACACGCGCATACACAGTTTATACATAAAAATATATACACACAGACACAGACACAGACACACACACACACACACACACACACACACACACACACACACACACACACACACACACACACACACACACACACACACACACACACACACACACACACACACACACACACACACAAAACAAAATGCCTCTAATACTTTACGACAGAGCTATGAAAGAATGAATGATTGAATGAATGATTGAAGCTGGGGTGAAATCATGATGAGGACAGGTCGACGAGGGAGGGTGTGGAGGAGGAGGGAGACAACGAAGATGGCGATGTGAGGAGGGAGGATGAAGTGATGAGGGATGAGGGGCGGGTGGGAGAGAGGGAGGTAGAAGGGTTGGCACCGAGGGTGCGACTGACTCTGAACTTCTTCTTGCTGGTTGGAGAACTCACCATACGCACCTCAGTGAGTGAGGAGAGGGGGGACCTACTGAGGGGAGAGATGTTGAGGGGAGAGATGCTGAGGGGTGAAGAGGAGGTGTTCATGGTGGAAGAGGCAGCGGTTGTGCCTGAAACTGGCATGTTTGCAGTGGCTGGTGTGGGAGAGGTTCTGAGCACCACGGTGGTTCTGGCCTTTTTGGGGACTGGTTGAGCGCTTGCTTGCACGCCTGGGGCGTTGTCGGAGGGGAGGTTGAGGGTGATGAGGGGAATGCCGCTGGAGGACATCTGTTTGAGCGCCTCTTGGTAGGTGGGCAGGCCATCATCATCATCATGCCCCCCCTCAGCGACAGTGTTGCGTGTCTTGTTGTCAGATGCAGGCATGGAAGCGTCTTTATTGTTGTGGTTGATGTTATTATTATTATTATTATTGACATTATTATTATTGTTGTTGTTGTTGTTGGGAGCATCTGGCAGGTTGTTTTCGGTAGGAGTTGAGTAGGTGTTGTTGATGGCGGTAGATGATGATAACGATGACAATGAGGCAGACAAGCCTGTTGATAATGATGACGACGTTGATGATGATATCGATGAAGGTGGCGGCAAGGAGGTTAGAGAGAGTGAGAGAAGGAGAGAGAGGTTGGAGGCGCTCTTGGGTCTCTCCTTGGCGACGACTTTGCTGTAGGTGGGCAGAGAGTCGAAGCTGCCATGGAGGGGAGGTTGTGGTGGAGGTCTGCTGCACGCCACCTGCCCACTATGCTGCCTGTTCCGCTCGATGTAGCACTGAATCTCCTGCAGCAACTCACCCCTCTTGCCTCCTTCCTTCTCTCCTTCACACCCTCCATCTTCCACTCCCTCCTTCACTCCACCACTCCCTCCTTCTCTTCCTCCAGCATCCACCACCATTTCCTCAGCGACAACTCCAGCAACCTCATCAACAGCATCATCATCATGCTCACTGCTGCATCTACCAAGCACATCGTTGCGAGCATCGTTATCTAGGTCAACATTCAGGAGCGTCTGATTGGAGCTGAGTGACCTACTAAGGGAGGCCAGTGCATCGTTGTCAAGGCAGTTGCCATGCAGGTTGAGGTGTTGCAGTTTGGGGTGGGTGGAGAGGAAGGGGGAGAGCGAGACGATGCCTGTGGGTGGGTGGGTGCTTGTGCTGAACTGACTCGATTCCATTGCATTGTGCTCTATTGCATTGTGCTCCATTGCATTGTGCTCTATTGCATTGTGCTCTATTGCATTGTGCTCTATTGCATTGTGCTCTATTGCATTGTGCTATATAGCAGGGTGATTAAGCACATCAAGCAAAAACGAGGTTTGAGATAAATCATTTAAAGCGTTCAGAAGTCATTTGATAAGTTATCTCTACACTCCCACCCAACCTTAAAGCCTTCAACACCATCATCAGCACTCCATCATCATCACCACACGACCATGATCATCATCACCACCACATCACCACCACTATCATCACCACACTACCATCATCATCACCACCACTCTCGTCACATCATCATCATCAGCATGACGACGGCACCTTTGCACGAGACACCAACAGCCTGGAGGCTGAGGTGCGTGAGGGAGCGGTTTGAGGCGAGTCCGTCCTTCAGCCTGGCCACTCCGTCGTTGCACAGGCGGTTGTGGTCCAGCACCAGACTCTCCAGCGTCTCCGTGTGCTTCTGGTGGTTGTCGCATGATTACTTGTATGTATGCTTGCATGGATGGTTGTATGCTTGGATGGATGGTTGCTTGGATGGTTGGTTGTATGCTTGGATAGATGGTTGTATGCTTGGATCAATGGTTGCTTGGATGGATGGTTGTATGCTTGGATGGATGGTTGCTTGGATGGCTGGTGTTTCTGTCGATGGTTTTGCTTGCGGGGGCTTTTGGTTGTTTGTTATCGTTATAATTGAAAATAATTGAAAATGCAAGAAGGATTCCTGATGATGATCAAACAAATGGAAGTACTGATGATGATGATCAAACAAATGAAAGCTTCTTCGAAAAATAATAAAATAGAAAGTGCAAAATTGTTAAGATCAGAGCAGGTGAGCTGAGGAGGCAAGGCATGGTGGAAGTGATGTTGGTGTAACTAATGAACAATGGAGGAATGAAGAAGACAGAAGGAATCAAGTGAGAGAGTGAAGAATAAATGAAGTAAAAAAGAGAGGAAGTTTGGGAGAAGGAGGAGACGAATGAGAGGTAGTTGAGAGAGTATGAATGTTTGCAAAGATGGAGGCTTCAGATGACCTGCAAGAGGGAGTGAGGTGCAGAAGAGGGAGTGAGGTGCAGGAGAGGGAGTGAGGTGCAAGAAGGGAGTGAGGTGCAGGAGAGGGAGTGAGGTGCAGGAGAGGGAGTGAGGTGCAGGAGAGGGAGTGAGGTGCAGGAGAGGGAGTGAGGTGCAGGAAGGGAGTGAGGTGCAGGAGAGGGAGTGAGGTGCAAGAAGGGAGTGAGGTGCAAGAAGGGAGTGAGGTGCAGGAGAGGGAGTGAGGTGCAGGAGAGGGAGTGAGGTGCAAGAAGGGAGTGAGGTGCAAGAAGGGAGTGAGGTGCAGAAGAGGGAGTGAGGTGCAGGAGAGGGAGTGAGGTGCAGGAGAGGGAGTGAGGTGCAGGGGAGGGAGTGAGGTGCAGGAGAGGGAGTGAGGTGCAAGAAGGGAGTGAGGTGCAGGAGAGGGAGTGAGGTGCAAGAAGGGAGTGAGGTGCAGGAGAGGGAGTGAGGTGCAAGAAGGGAGTGAGGTGCAGGAGAGGGAGTGAGGTGCAAGAAGGGAGTGAGGTGCAAGAAGGGAGTGAGGTGCAAGAAGGGAGTGAGGTGCAAGAAGGGAGTGAGGTGCAAGAAGGGAGTGAGGTGCAGGAGAGGGAGTGAGGTGCAGGAGAGGGAGTGAGGTGCAGGAGAGGGAGTGAGGTGCAAGAAGGGAGTGAGGTGCAAGAAGGGAGTGAGGTGCAGGAGAGGGAGTGAGGTGCAAGAAGGGAGTGAGGTGCAAGAAGGGAGTGAGGTGCAAAAAGGGAGTGAGGTGCAAGAAGGGAGTGAGGTGCAGGAGAGGGAGTGAGGTGCAGGAGAGGGAGTGAGGTGCAGGAGAGGGAGTGAGGTGCAGGAGAGGGAGTGAGGTGCAGGAGAGGGAGTGAGGTGCAGGAGAGGGAGTGAGGTGCAGGAGAGGGAGTGAGGTGCAAGAAGGGAGTGAGGTGCAAGAAGGGAGTGAGGTGCAGGAGAGGGAGTGAGGTGCAAGAAGGGAGTGAGGTGCAAGAAGGGAGTGAGGTGCAGGATAGGGAGTGAGGTGCAGGGGAGGGAGTGAGGTGCAGGAGAGGGAGTGAGGTGCAGGAGAGGGAGTGAGGTGCAAGAAGGGAGTGAGGTGCAAGAAGGGAGTGAGGTGCAAGAAGGGAGTGAGGTGCAGGAGAGGGAGTGAGGTGCAGGAGAGGGAGTGAGGTGCAGGAGAGGGAGTGAGGTGCAGGAGAGGGAGTGAGGTGCAAGAAGGGAGTGAGGTGCAAGAAGGGAGTGAGGTGCAGGAGAGGGAGTGAGGTGCAGGAGAGGGAGTGAGGTGCAGGAGAGGGAGTGAGGTGCAGGAGAGGGAGTGAGGTGCAGGAGAGGGAGTGAGGTGCAGGAGAGGGAGTGAGGTGCAGGAGAGGGAGTGAGGTTCAAGAAGGGAGTGAGGTGCAAAAAGGGAGTGAGGTGCAGGAGAGGGAGTGAGGTGCAGGAGAGGGAGTGAGGTGCAGGAGAGGGAGTGAGGTGCAAGAAGGGAGTGAGGTGCAAGAAGGGAGTGAGGTGCAGGAGAGGGAGTGAGGTGCAGGAGAGGGAGTGAGGTGCAGGAGAGGGAGTGAGGTGCAGGAGAGGGAGTGAGGTGCAAGAAGGGAGTGAGGTGCAAGAAGGGAGTGAGGTGCAAGAAGGTAGTGAGGTGCAGGAGAGGGAGTGAGGTGCAGGAGAGGGAGTGAGGTGCAAGAAGGGAGTGAGGTGCAAGAAGGGAGTGAGGTGCAAGAAGGGAGTGAGGTGCAAGAAGGGAGTGAGGTGCAAGAAGGGAGTGAGGTGCAGGAGAGGGAGTGCGTGCTCTGTGGTATGAAGGTAAGCACTTGTCAAACAACATGACACAGACAGCAACAACAACAACGACGAGAAGACAGAAGCGATCAATGCAGTGCAATGCAACTGACGAGAGAGCGAGAGAGGACAGGCAGCGAGAACTTGGAGAGTTTGTTGTTGGCGAGGGAGATGTGTCTGAGGGAGGGGTGGTCGCCCGAGAGGAGGTCGAAGATGTGCGTGGCACCCTGGTCCTGTGGGGTGGTGGTGGCATCAGTGCTAGCTCACCTGCATCACGCACACACACACACACACACACAAACACAAACACACACACACACACACACACATACACACACACACACACACACACACACATACACCCACCCACACACACACACACACACACACACACACACACACACACACACACAAACACACACACACACACACACAAACACACACCCACACACACACACGGACGGACGGACCATGAGGTTGTTGTGGCTGAGGTCGAGACTCTCGATGACGTGGTCCTCCCTCAGCAGGGTGCAGAGGGTGTGGGCGTCGTGCTGGCTGAGTTGGTTGTGCCTCAAAGAGACCCTCTTGATCGTGCCACTGCTCCTGATCGCACTCACTACTCGTGCCAATGAGGTGCAGTGGTGGGTGGTGGGAGGTGCAGTGGTGGGAGGTGCAGTGGTGGGTGGTGGGAGGTGCAGTGGTGGGTGAGGCAGTGGTGGGTGGTGCAGTGGTGGGTGAGGTAGTGGTGGGAGGTGCAGTGGTGGGTGGGGCAGTGGTGGGTGGAGTAGTGATGGGAGGTGCAGTGATGGGTGAGGCAGTGGTGGGTGGTGCAGTGGTGGGTGGGGCAGTGGTGGGAGGTGCAGTGGTGGGTGGGGCAGTGGTGGGTGGAGTAGTGATGGGAGGTGCAGTGATGGGTGAGGCAGTGGTGGGTGGTGCAGTGGTGGGTGGGGCAGTGGTGGGTGGTGCAGTGGTGGAAGGTGCAGTGGCCGGTGGTTGATGTGGAAGAAAGATTCTAATTTGTTCGCAGATGAATATTTACATGAAGCAGCCGAAAAGTACAAGCATAAATGAATGGATGAACAAAAGGGTGAGTGGAGAAAGTAACCGAGGAGACTGAGGTGTCTGCCGGAGGAGATGGAGTTGTGCAGGGAGAGCGTGTGCAGGCTGCCGCAGAACTGGATGCCCTTCAGGAAGGGCGAGTAGCTGTACTCTGGAATCATCAAGTCCCTGCCCTCCAGGCTGAACAAGGAATTGGTCTGTGAGTGGTGGAGAAGAGGTGGCGGAGATGGTGAAGAAGTGGTCGATTAGTGAGTAGTCGTTGGAGATGTGGTGGTGAGAAGATGGTGAAATAGAAAAATAATGGTGAAGAAGAAGTGGTGAAGAAACAGTGAAGTGTTGAGGAGGTGCTAAGTAAATTGGTTGAGAAGGTGAGGGGTTGAGGAGGTGAGGGGTTGAGGAGGTGAGGGGTTGAGGAGAAGGTGGTTGAAGAGAAGGTGGTTGAGAAGGTGAGGGGTTGAGGAGAAGGTGGTTGAAGAGGTGAGGGGTTGAGGAGAAGGTGGTTGAAGAGGTGAGGGGTTGAGGAGAAGGTGGTTGAAGAGGTGAGGGGTTGAGGAGAAGGTGGTTGAAGAGGTGAGGTGTTGAGAAAGGTTGAGGAGGTGAGGGGTTGAGGAGGTGAGGGGTTGAGGAGAAGGTGGTTGAAGAGAAGGTGGTTGAGAAGGTGAGGGGTTGAGGAGAAGGTGGTTGAAGAGGTGAGGGGTTGAGGAGAAGGTGGTTGAAGAGGTGAGATGTTGAGAAAGGTTGAGGAGGTGAGGTGTTGATGAAAAGGTGGTTGAGGAGGTGAGATGTTGATGAGAAGGTGGTTGAAGAGGTGATGTGTTGATGAGAAGGTGGTTGAGGAGGTGAGGTGTTGAGGACAAGGTGGTGAGTTAGTGTTGAACGGGAATGAGGCTGATGCAAACCTCTTTATTATATAATGCCTGATGACTAATTCTCGTTTACTTTTCTGAATTTTCGAAAGAGTAAAAGCTAGTGCTGCACTTTTGCTATTCCTTGCAGTCGCAAAGAGGTGGGCAGTAGCGCCTGTGTGCATGTATGGGGCACTGATGAGACTACCAGGACGTTCCGATACTGAACGGATGATCCTGTCACGCATACACTGGTCAGTCGGTGAGCCAGTTGCAAGACACCACAAGGAAATCAGCAAGAGAACCTAGGCACTTACATGCATACAACTCAAGCATTGAGCCGAACAGGTGTGCACACTAAAGCGGACAAGAACCACAAAAGGTGATTATATGTGCCTATTTACTGTCCCATATTGGAATGCCACTGCAATTCTCACCTCGGTGCACTATATTTCGGACAGAGTTGTTTAGGTTAGGATAAGGATTATCTCCTTTAAGAAGCTTCAAATAAGGCGCAGAGCCATCCTGCATGTATATGCATGGAACACAAACATACATAACAAGTGATGTATGGAACAAGAGAATAACACATAAAAAGAATATACGGAACAGGAGAAATGCATACACTTACACATTAAAAAGACTATATAGGACGAGAGAAATGCAAAAGCACTCATACATTGGAAAGTGATATAGATTGACGTTCAGAAGCGAGAGATTCTATTGCACATGGTGGTGCCATTGATTGCATTGAGAACCCAGATGATTAAGTCTAAAAATAGATTTTCTTTAGGACACCCACACACACACACACACACACACACACACACACACACACACACACACACACACACACACACACACACACACACACACACACACACACACACACACACACACACACACACACACACACACACACACACACACACACATACACACACACACACACAGCATGTTTATTATTTCTGATCTCTCAACCAGTTCACTCTAGCACTGTCTAATAATAGAAGGCCATAAACGTGATGTTAATGCGCTTGTTGAGTTGCATGCTTGTGAGTGCAGTGTGACCCACTTTCCGTCCCTGAACAACAAAAAGCATGCAATAAAGTGCAAGTGACCTAATTGAATACTGCTGGTAGGTAGTTATGATGACGATGATGCTGGTGATGGTATTGATGATGATGGTGAAGGTGGTTGTGATGACGATGATGGTGATGAAGAAAATGATGGTTACAATGATGATGATGATGATGGTGGTGGTGATGATGATGATGGAGGTGATGATGATGATGATGGTGGTGGTGATGATGATGATGGAGGTGATGATGATGATGATGGTGGTGGTGATGATGAGTGCATAGAGCACCTGTTTGAGGTAGTGTGCGAAGGCTTGCCAGCCCCTGATGCCGATGTCCTTGCTGGCCGAGACGACGAGGCTGTCGCAGGGCTCGTAGTAGGAGAGCAGATCGAACATCACCACTGACGCCTGTGTCGTTGGAGCGGTTGTGGCGCTTTGTTGAGGTTGCAATGCTTTGGTGCTGTGGTGTGGTTGTCTTGGTGATCTGGTTGTTGTAGTGTGGCTGTGGTGTGGCTGCGGTAGTCTGGTTATGATTATAGTTGCTGATTTGTTTCAATATTTATAGAAATCGATTTTCTCTGATATGGCTTACTATAAACAAGACGATAGTGATGCTAGTAGTAGTGGTGGTTGAGACGACAATTATATTAGAAATTGTGGTTGTGATGATGGTGATGATACTAGTAGTAGTTGCGACGATGGTGATAGTAGTAGCAGTAGTATTGTAGTAGTAGTAGTAGTAGTAGTAGTAGTAGTAGTAGTAGTAGTAGTAGTAGTAGTAGTAGTAGTAGTAGTAGTAGTAGTAGTAGTAATAGTAGTAGTAGTAGTATTTATTTTTCTGTTGCACTAGAAACAATGAAGATCAAATGACTGCCTCTGATAAGCCTCCAACAAACTGCTGCATCATTGATTTTGCCCTTCATTATAGAAAACTGCATTCATCATCATCACCCCACATCACCATCGTCATCATCATTATCTTCATCATCATCATCACCCCCACCACCAACATCATCACCCCCATCAATATCATCATCACCCCCATCATCATCATCATCACAATCCCGCATGTTTCAGAGCTTCAGAGCACACAGAACAGCGAACAGACCTCCACACTGTCACATCAAGGCAACAACTGCAAGCACTTAGCAAGCAATGATTACTCTGCCATTGATCATCAGTGCATCGCCTTTTGAAGCAGAACAAAGTTAATTGAAGACCTGAGCGCCCTTGCATTTGTCAACAGGCTGCAGCCAAATCACCACCACATGAGTGAACTGCAGAGCACATCCCAAAGCACTTTACAGCTGCCACCACAGAAGCACCCACCACAGACACCACTGCAACGTACCTCGCCTGCCATCGACACATCCTTGAAGCCAGTGCAATCAACAAAATAATTGCCCTCCTTAATTGAGGCAGTCTCAATTATCATTGCAGCACCTCGCAGGCGCGTGACAGGATTGCGGGCTTATCTGCGCGAGTCAGGTGCAGCGACGGTGCTGCAGTGCAGTGCGTGTAAGGTGTCGTGAATTGAGATCTGGAAGACATGCAGTTGAAGTTGAAGCTCGAAGTTGGATAACTTGCTCACTGAGGCATTTGTCAAGGGTGAAGTTGCCCAATAATAGAGGAAGTTGCAGCCCTCCATACATGCCCTGTTGCCCTCCCATGACACTTCTCAGCGGATGAGGCAGCCTTGACCTCCATGCCTCCATGCATGCACCTCTTCCAAGGGGAATGGCAGCAGGCTTCATTGAGGATGCGTCAGAGCAAAATAAAGTGGACCAATTTCAATGCAATATATAGAAGAGCAATGCAGTCTGATTAAGAGTATCAATAACAACAAAAACAAAAATCAAACAAAAACAAAAATAATAAAAACATTACATTTCTAGAAACGGAAAAGGAATGAACGGAAACTCAATTCACGTGCAACCACGCACGCATACACGTGCTTCAGAAATGATTTCCAAGAAAGCACGCACTTACACACACGCACATATATATATACACACGCACTTACACACACACAAACACACACACACACACAAAACCACATACACACACGCCTATATACACAGCACTTCCCTCTCGATGTTTGACTGCATCTCGCAAACAAATGTTGTCATGGAATTGTGGTGGAGTTATCAGCTGGTGTGCGTGGAATTGAAATAGGCTGCCTGAATCAGCATTATCATCATCATCACCACCACCATCATCATCACCACCACCACCATCATCATTGCCTACATGTGTAAACCCATGCATGGAGGGAATGGATGGATGGATGGATGGAGTGGTGCAGCAGATGGATGGATGGATGGAGTGGTGCAGCAGAGGGATGGATGGATGGATGGAGTGGTGCAGGAGAAGGATGGATGGATGGATGGAGTGGTGCAAGAGAGGGATGGATGGAGTGGTGCAGGAGAGGGATGGAAGGATGGAGTGGTGCAAGAGAGGGATGGATGGATGGAGTGGTGCAGGAGAGGGATGGATGGAGTGGTGCAAGAGATGGATGGATGGATGGATGGAGTGGTGCAGGAGAGGGATGGATGGATGGAGTGGTGCAGGAGAGGGATGGATGGATGGAGTGGTGCAGGAGAGGGATGGATGGATGGAGTGGTGCAGCAGATGGATGGATGGATGGAGTGGTGCAGGAGAGGGATGGATGGATGGATGGAGTGATGCAGGAGAGGGATGGATGAATGGATGGAGTGGTGCAGGAGAGGGATAGATGGATGGAGTGGTGCAGGAGAGGGATGGATGGATGGAGTGGTGCAGCAGAGGGATGGATGGATGGAGTGGTGCAGGAGAGGGATGGATGGATGGATGGAGTGGTGCAAGAGAGGGATGGATGGAGTGGTGCAGGAGAGGGATGGATGGATGGAGTGGTGCAAGAGAGGGATGGATGGATGGAGTGGTGCAGGAGAGGGATGGATGGAGTGGTGCAAGAGATGGATGGATGGATGGATGGAGTGGTGCAGGAGAGGGATGGATGGATGGAGTGGTGCAGGAGAGGGATGGATGGATGGAGTGGTGCAGTAGAGGGATGGATGGATGGAGTGGTGCAGCAGATGGATGGATGGATGGAGTGGTGCAGGAGAGGGATGGATGGATGGATGGAGTGATGCAGGAGAGGGATGGATGGATGGATGGAGTGGTGCAGGAGAGGGATAGATGGATGGAGTGGTGCAGGAGAGGGATGGATGGATGGAGTGGTGCAGCAGAGGGATGGATGGATGGAGTGGTGCAGGAGAGGGATGGATGGATGGATGGATGGAGTGGTGCAGGAGAGGGATGGATGGATGGAGTGGTGCAGGAGAGGGATGGATGGATGGATGGATGGAGTGGTGCAGGAGAGGGATAGATGGATGGAGTGGTGCGAGAGATGGATGGATGGATGGAGTGGTGCAGGAGAGGGATGGATGGATGGAGTGGTGCAGGAGAGGGATAGATGGATGGAGTGGTGCGAGAGATGGATGGATGGATGGAGTGGTGCAGGAGAGGGATGGATGGATGGAGTGGTGCAGAAGAGGGATGGATGGATGGAGTGGTGCAGGAGAGGGATGGATGGATGGAGTGGTGCAGGAGAGGGATGGATGGATGGAGTGGTGCAGGAGAGGGATGGATGGAGTGGTGCAGGAGAGGGATGGATGGATGGATGGAGTGGTGCAGGAGAGGGATGGATGGATGGATGGAGTGGTGCAGGAGAGGGATGGATGGATGGATGGAGTGGTGCAGGAGAGGGATGGATGGATGGAGTGGTGCAGGAGAGGGATGGATGGATGGATGGAGTGGTGCAGGAGAGGGATGGATGGAGTGGTGCAGGAGAGGGATGGATGGATGGATGGAGTGGTGCAGGAGAAGAATGGATGGATGGATGGATGGAGTGGTGCAAGAGAGGGATGGATGGAGTGGTGCAAGAGAGGGATGGATGGAGTGGTGCAGGAGAGGGATGGATGGATGGATGGAGTGGTGCAGGAGAAGAATGGATGGATGGATGGATGGATGGAGTGGTGCAAGAGAGGGATGGATGGAGTGGTGCAGGGGATGGATGGATGGAGTGATGCAAGAGAGGGATGGATGGAGTGGTGCAGGAGAAGGATGGATGGAGTGGTGCAGGAGATGGATGGATGGATGGATGGAGTGGTGCAGGAGAGGGATGGATGGAGTGGTGCAGGAGATGGATGGATGGATGGAGTGGTGCAGGAGAGGGATGGATGGATGGAGTGGTGCAGGAGAAGGATGGATGGATGGAGTGGTGCAGGAGTGGGATGGAAGGAAGCAGAGGGATGCTTATTAAGAAATGAGTCGATGAATGCTTTCAGAATCAACAGAATATATAATAGGGAGGATTGTAACTACAATGATAATGATGATGACGATGATGATGAGGAGAAAAAAGATGATGAGAAGAAGGAAGACGATGATGAAGAGGATGAATGAATTAATAATGAGAGAGATTGCCTGATGCCAGTAAAGCACCATTAAAGTGCCTTCGTGAAGGCTTGGTGCCTTTGTACACCTCTGAACAAGTGCCTCGCATGCTTGCGTGTTGGCGCCAATGAAAATTACAACGAGAATAATTAGATTAACTGCTCCATTTCAGGCGTTCATCCATTTGCGGAGTGATTGCATGGATGAATGAGCCGAGTGCTTAGATCACATGCACTGAACCTATTCATGCATGCATGCATGCACTGAGGTTTCCTCTTCTTCATGCACTCTTTCTTCCATCCATGCATCCTTCTCTCCAACATGAATGCATGTACCACCCATTCATCCATTCACCCAATCATGCATGCACCACCAATTCACCCACCCACCCAATCATGCATGCAACACCCATTCACCCACCCAATCATGCATGCACCACCCATTCACCCACCCACCCAATCATGCATGCACCACCCATTCACCCAATCATGCATGCACCACCCACCCACCCAATCATGCATGCACCACCCACCCACCCAATCATGCATGCACCACCCATTCACCCAATCATGCATGCAACACCCATTCACCCACCCAATCATGCATGCACCCCCCATTCACCCAATCATGCATGCACCACCCATTCACCTACCCAATCATGCATGCACCACCCATTCACCCAATCATGCATGCATGCACCACCCATTCACCCAATCATGCATGCATGCACCACCCACCCACCCAATCATGCATGCACCACCCATTCATGCATGCACCACCCATTCACCCACCCAATCATGCATGCACCACCTGCTCGTCTTGCACGGCAGACTCGATGTTGAGGCAGCCGATGCGGACCCTCCTGAACACCTCCTCCAGCGCGTCCGTCTGACCACTGCTCAGCATCATGTCTGTCGCCATTTGTGGTGTTTCCGTTTTTGTTGCAGTTGTTATTGCAGTTGTGGTGTGTTATTGTTGTTGTTGTTGTGGTATGTAGTTGCTGTTGTTATTGCAGTTGTGGTGTGCAATTGTTGAGGTTGTTGTTGCTGTGATGTTGTTGTTGGACTGTGGTTGAAATAATATATTCATTGGCAGATAGATGTTGTTTAACAGCATCAGAAAGACCGCTGCACCAACTACAAGGAAGCAAGCACCCACCCTTGAGGGAGAGCGACTCGAGCTTCTGACTGGCATCGGTCATTTCCTGCAGGGATTGATGGTGGGTGTCCTTAGGAAAGTAACTTCACACTGATGATGATGCCTCTCTTTAGCAACTTCTGCACGCCATTTGAAGAAGAGGTTTGCACTGGTCTTGGAGCACTCTCAGAGGCTCTCATCAAGACGCCTTGGCGCCTCAGCTGGGAGAAGCTTACTGTGCCCCAGCAAATTAAGGCGCTAGAACTGAAGTGTTTACTTGCACATTCATCCACTGCGTTCTCAATGCAAGCCTTTAAGCCCAGTGAGTCACCACGACTGAGGACTGATCACTTCTTTGAAGAGTTTTTATTGACACATTTACAGACCAACTCTATTAGTGAAGAAAAAATTATTTTCAGTTCTTCGTTATTGCTCATGATTTTCGGTTTCATTTTCACAAACTTGGTTTTTAAAATGTCCTATTTATTGGAACTTCTTTCGATTGTGTTACTCTTAGTTGAAAAAAAGAGTTTTGATTCTAATGTCGAATCTCTAATTGGTGAGTTAACACTTTATATGAGGCTAATATTCGTACCTAGAAACATGGTAATTTTTAGGCTAAAACAGTCTGCTTTTGAATTATATTGTATATATTGGCAAAATTGATTGAAAATGGTGAAGTAGTAGTAAAAACACTACCACCACCCTCACAAAGCATATTTTTCTCTAGCAATTTCTATTGTTTTAAGATATTTTCCTTACAAGGAAAACGATGGATGCATGCATGCACCGACCTGGAGTTGCTTGATGACGCCTGGAGAGGGCAACGTGGAGTTCCTCTCGCATGTCCTGCTGTACGAGGCAAGCACGTCGTCCCTCGAGCCCTTCGACACTGTTCAGGAGGGTGGGGGTTGGGAAAACGCTTGGAGGGGTAAGAGGAGGTGATTGAAGGAATGGTTGTTGGTGGAAATTAAGTGTATTGGTGTGCTTGGATGAGTATGGCGAAGACTCAGCACCTGCCTCAAAGACACTCCACTCCATGTATTTCAAATAAATCATTGAAATGAAGACATTAGCTGCATTAGAGGAGAAGCCATTCGTGTGGCGAGTGCATGCCTCATAGGCAGTCATCAAGTCATGGAAAACCATTACAACTTCACATTTGAACTGCAAGCCAACTTCTCCATGACAGAAGTTTAAAGGATAAAAACAGCTTTTCAATATTTTAAGCAATAAATTCTGGATTTTATTTAAATATCATAACTTATGGAAACCACATCGTATGGCGCCATTTTGCAGCATTAATCATGATGATGATGACTCACCCTCCTTCCAAGGGTCCAGGACGCAGGAGTGGACGGTGACGAGCTGCTCAGAGAACCTGACGTTGTGTCCCTTCCTGTTCAGCTTTCTCACCCTCTTGCCGTCCTCGCCATCTTCCACGTCGACATTCAAGTCATCCATCCGCTTCCTGTTTCTGTTCAGACCTGGAGACTGCATCAACAACTTGTCAAAGTTCTCAACGTCCTCGGCGAACGAAAAGTTGGTGTCTTCGCTGCCCGCGTCTTCATTGTTCGACTCACTCGTGAACGAGTCATCCTTCTTGCTTGCGTCGTCGTCACTGCAGTTCCTCTTCGAGTCCTTGTCGTATGGCGCAATGAAGTTCAAATCGTTGGCAGACGTCATGTCGCAGAAGATGAAATCGTCACTCATCAGCTTCCTCTTCTGCAAGTCAGTGTCGAAGGTGTCGTAGTGGCAGAGGTTGTCGAGGTTGCTCTCAAAGAGAGTCTCGCTGATTCGTTCCTGCTCCTCCGAGGTGTCAATGAAGAGAGGCTCTGAGCCGTTTGTGAGAAGATTTGAGGTTGCTACGCTGTTGTTTAAGGTCTTATTTTCTAGATTGCCTGGATGCGTGGCGTCACTTAAACCCTTCTTTTCGATTGCTTCTAAATTATCAAAAAAAACTTCTGTTTGTTTGGCATCGGAAGCGCCATTTGTGAAATGTTTGATATCCGTTTTGTCTTCGACTTGATTTAAAAACGCTATTTTGTTGTTGGGAAGTGCGGCGTGATCGTTGGAGTGGCAGTCTTCGAAGGAGAAGATGGAGGTGGAGACGAGGGAGGAGGTGGACGAGGTGTCAGTGTCGCTGGGAGAGTAGTGCATTGCTTTCTTGTCGTCGTTGTTCCTTCGATAATTACTCACACCAATTTGTATCATTTTATCTATATACTAAAAAAATTAAATTATCTTATAAAAAGTCATTAAATGAAATGTTATTTCATCTAAAAAAATTAGTTAAAACACGCTATAGCCTAGTTTTAAAATTACTGTTATAGTTTTGGAAAACATTCAAAGAGTTTCCAAACAAAGATAAGCACATAAAAGAGCCTACGTACATACTTTATGAATGACTTATGAAAAATAAAAATATATTTATTTATTTTTAAAAAAACGTATTTTTAAAAATTATTTTACAATTAAATATTGCAATAACATTTATTATATAAAAGTTCGAAGTGAAATACACTTTTAAATTGTAAATCATGGCTGTTGAGTATTATAACGAGAGCAACTTGAGTAGTGAAAGGTGTGAAGATTCAAGTTTTAATAAAAATCCAAAACTTAAAAATAATCAGTGTTCCGAATGTGGAAAATCTTTCAAACGTCCATGTCATCTGAAAGAACACGAGTTTTTCCACACAGGAGAAGTATGAAACTTTCGCAATAAATGTATTTTCCATTAAATGTCATATTTTCAAATCTTATTCTGCCAAAACTTTTCAACAGAAGCCCTTCAAATGCTTGTTCACTGGCTGTGACAGCTCTTATGGTCGCAAGACGCACTTACGTCGGCATGTCTTGAGGGCTCACAGAGGGGCAGACGAGCTGGAAACTGTGCTTCGGTGGGTTTTGAAATACTTTCTAAATTAAGATAATTAAATTAAAATAAGCTTTTCATTAAAGCTTTCATTTTTTTCAGTTGCAAATACGAGAACTGCACAAAAACCTATACAGTAAAGTCCAGCTTGGATAAGCACATGAGCACTTTCCATAAAAACAATTACCACGTGAGTCAACCTATCTTTCTCACTTACCTTAAAACGTTGTGTATAAGGAAGGCATGAATTGAAGATGCCATTACTAAAAAACCTTTAAAATATTTCCAAAAATATTATTGAGCCATCAAGATAAAAATTATTATTTTTGTTATGATTATTATATTGGCACTCAGTGCACAGAGAAAGGCTGCAAGGAAAGCTTCAACAAGAAGTACAAGCTGAAGCAGCACGCCTTCGAGCACCTTTGTGTCAAGCCCTACCAGTCAGTCCCCTTTCCTCCTCTCTATCAACAGTTGCATACAAACACTCTGCGTGGGTGTATATCTCGCATATAAGCACACTATGTTCCAGGGCTCACACTGTCTAGGGCCAATGGCTCCACTTTTTCAAACTTGACCGAAAGACTTCAGAATGACCCAGTGAACTTTGTTACATTTTATGCAAGTGTTGTTGTGGCATTTGTTAGACGTTTCCTCGTCTCAAGTTGTTCATAAAAGTTGAGCCAATCAAAATTCGTTTTTAAATCAGATCATGTAGATAACTCGTTCTATCTTTGGAACTGGTTCATCTTGAGCAACCTCCCCCTACAAGCCTACTGACTGCACACAACACCAGCGTACAATGCACCATCTTGCATCCACAATCCCACACCAAACCACCGTGCAGATGCCACGTCAAGCAGTGTCTCAGACAGTTCAGTCACATGGGACACCTCAAGAGACACCTCAAACAGCATGAAGGTGCCTATTATTTTGTTTTTGTTATTATTTTTGTTATCATGTTTGTTCTTATTATTATTCTCACCAAAACAATCTTTTACGCCCATTTATTAATTATGATAGTAATTAAATCAATCATTCACTACCACTATCATCACTAACACCACTATCATCATCACCACCAACATCATCACTACCACCATCATCACTACCACCACCATCATCATCACTACCACCACCACCATCATCACTACCACCGCCACTGGAACCCACTCAAGGATACAAGTGTGCAAGAGAGGGCTGTGGGCAAGTCTTTGAGAAGTGGTCTGAGCTGAGAAGGCACAAGGCGGACAAGCATCGCAATGGTGCGCTTCATCCACCACCCCCACCACCTTGCAACCCCCCCCCCCCCTACCTCACCACTACATGCATGCATCCACCACCCCCACCACCTTGCAACCCCCCCTACCTTACCACTACATGCATGCATCCACCACCCCCACCACCTTGCAACCCCCCTACCTCATCACTACATGCATGCATCCACTACCCCCACCACCTTGCAACCCCCCTACCTCACCACTACATGCATGCATCCACCACCCCCACCACCTTGCAACCCCCCCCTACCTCACCACTACATGCATGCATCCACCACCCCCACCACCTTGCAACTCCCCTACCTCACCACTACATCAATGCATCAACCCCCTCACAACACCCTTCTCCCCCCTAGAGTTCAGTTGTTCTTCCTGCAAGAAAGTCTATGGCAGTTCTAAGAAGCTCCAAAAACACCTGCTGCACTGTGCGCGTCATGATGATGATGATGGTGGTCATGATGATGATGAGACAGACGAATACACGATGAGTTGTGACGAGATCAAGTCGTTGAGTCTGCATGAGGCCTCAGTGTCGTCTGCCCTGTGTGCTCATGATGGTGATCATCAGCATGCTATCCAGATAGTTTCTACTACTACTACTTCTAATACTATTACTGCTACTACCACTACTACTGCTACAACTACCACTGCTACTACCACTACTACTACTACTACTACTACTACTACCACTGCTACTACTACTACTACAAAAGACACACAAAGTGTGGGCATCGTTTACAGGAAGGTAATGTTGGACTCTGACCTGCTGAGGAATGACGCACTCAGCAAAATCCTCTTCAATAACAAGAATAATAATAATATTAATACTACTAATATGGGCAATGTGAATAAAAGTAATTATAATAATATTGAAAATTTAAATAAAAGTAAAAAGAATAAAGGCAAATCTGCTGAACAAACGTTAAGCGGGACAGACACAAAGAGGACAACACAGAGGGACACACACGCACACAGGAAGGCATACGCGTGCACGTACACTGGTTGTGAGAGGGTGTACAAGGAGCGCCGGAACCTCATCAACCACGTCAGAGTCAACCACCTTGGTCTGCTCTCTGTGTGCCACACCTGTCGCAACACCTTCGCATCCAAGGTGTGCTGTCATGATGATGATAATGATGATGATGATGATGACAGTGGTGATGATGATGATGATGATAGTTTATTCACTTTCTATATACATTTTCGGACAGCAAAAGCTGCACTTGCACCTGGAGAGATGCGGAAAGGTGCAGCAAAAGGTCGCTTTGGAATGCGTGACATTAACCTCTCTCCACTCCATCCCCAATAACACTCCTCTCCACTCCATCCCCAATAACACTCCTCGCCACTCATCCACTACCACCAACCCCTGCACTCACCGCCAACTACTACTGCATCCACCACAGACAGCGAGAGCAGGCAGCAAGAAGTCAGTCGAGGAGGCTTCCCAGTGGAAGGTAGCGGTGCTGAGGCGACTGCGTGAGAGCCTCAAGCGCAAGGAAGCACTTGAGCCCAGGATGGCCAGTGCTGCAGATGGCGTGCTTGCGAAGATGAAGAAGAGGGGCATTGGTGCTGGTGCTGATGATGATGCTTGTAATGGTGCTGACGATGTGGTTGCATTGGGCACCAAAAGAACCGTACATCATGCTCCCCATCATCTTGTTGCGGTCAGGGACGTCGAAGGCGACGAGGGTCTGCAGGAGAGGGCATGTGCAGGCAAGCAAGTGCTCGTCTCTGCCCACCACAACCAACCCGAGTACATGTCACTTTGACGCCTGCCTGTTGTGACCCTTTCGCCTTATCTTTTTTTCTTTTCAAAATATTTTTAAAGTTAAAATTTCAAAACTGTAAAATATCTTGTTTTCAATAAAATCTGCCAATAATTACAAAACATTTTGAAAATAAGATTTATCTTTCTCTAAAATGGTCTTATCACGAGGTCTCAATCAAATTGCAGTTTCTCCTTTGAAACATGCAGAGGACTTTCCATGCCACCACGAAACTCCCAACCCAATAGTTAGAAACTCTAAAAAACAACTTCTTTTTTTTATAGTCTTTATTAATCACGGTTTGACAGACGCAGGCCATGTTACATGTTGAATAAGATACTAGATAATAGTAGATAATTATAGGATACTGATGCTAATGATAATGGTTAGAGAAAAAAAATACTACAAGACAAAGGATATGGTGAATAGGTAATAATTAAGTAGATAAATAAGTAATAAGAATCAGAGATGCCAATATAAATGTAAATTATAGAATGTGATATTTAAGAAGACGAGGGAGGAATGTTCTACTTTCAAGCGTAGTATATATAGGGGTATCAAAATTGTGTTTACGGGGTCTTAAGTTATGAGTCGATTTTTTAAGGGGGGGTAAGAAATTGTGAAGAACGTGGTCAGAGTTATTAGATATTTTAAAGAATAGTTTGGTGTCTAAAGTGGTAAACATAGAAGTGATAGATGGGTAGAGAGAGGGAAGGTAGTTAAGTCTTATGAGTTTATTAATTAGGGACTGGAGTTGCTTAATGTGTGGCTGATTAGCAAAACCAGACCAAGAAGGAGCTGCATACTTAAGGTGGGAGATGATGAGGGACTCAGTGATGTCAAAGAGTTTGGCACCAAAGAGTCCATGGGAACGGATTGTTTTGATGGCATGAAAAGTTTGAAAGCATTTATTGATAATGTGATCTATGTGTGGTGAAATATTAAGGGTGTCAGTGAATGTGATACCTAAGATAGTGAGTTTGTTAGTGCGTTGAATAGAAGGGTGTAAAGCTGGTGGTGTGATGCGTTTATAACTATTATGGACTATGAGTTCAAATGATTTTTTGAGGTTGAGTGAGAGATTACTGAGCTTGGCCCACTTAGAGAGGGATTCAAGCTCTGATTGGATGGTGTGGGTGTTAGATGATGGAATAATGAGATAGGTGTCGTCAGCGAATTTTAATATATAATTAGAAGGGTGATAGGGCTGAAGTGAAGAGGCGTTGATTATAAAGGTAGATGGACCAAGAACTGAGCCTTGGACCACGCTAGAGTTGATGGGAAGGATACTAGAAAGTTGATTTAAATAAATGGTGGAATGTGATCGGTTGGAAAGGAATGAAATAAGAAGGTTATATATGTTGTCATCAAGAGGAAGAAGTGCAAGATTGGAGGCGAGGGTATGGTGATCAAGAGTGTCAAAGGCTTTAGTAAAGTTAAGAGCAATAAGGTGAACATGACTATTAGTTTTGAGAAGTGAAGTGATGGTAGACGTGATAGCAATTATGGCAGAAGTAGGAGAACCTGATGGGCGAAAGGCGAATTGATCTTTAAGAATAGGTATTACTGAAGGGTGATTGAAGCAAGGGTATATATATTGAGAAACTATGATTTTTTCGAGAAGGCGTGATAATATTGGGGTGACTGAAATGGGGCGAAAGTCTTGAGGCGATATTGGATGTTTAGTTTTGGGGATGGGATGAATAATGCTGGATTTCCACTGAAGAGGAAAATAAGAAGTGTTAATGCAATTATTGAAGATGATGGAAAGTGGAGTACTGATTATGGGTGCAATTAGTTGGAGATACCATTGTGGCAGGCCATCGGAGCCGGTACCAGTTGGGCATTTTATGGTGAGAAGATTAAATATGGTGATAGGGTTAACATGGTCTTGAGTATACAGTGCTGTTGATTTGAATGGAGGATGGACATAGGATGGGGTTGTAGACGTGGAAGCAAAGTAATTGTTGAGGGAATCCGAATTCAAGGAAAAAAATCGATTTGACGATAGAGATGGAGCTCCCTTGCCTCTGAGTAGGTTTACTGTTTTCCACATGGCTTTGCTACCACGCCTACAATTCCTCAATGTGGAGTGATTGGTGTTGATGATTATGTTTTTGATACGAATGGTGATGGATGCGGCTAGTTGATGATGACCCTTGCGCATGTGGTGATTTTTCATGCGAAGAAGAGATTTGATGAAAGGGCTGATGAATGGTGGGTCAGATGACCTAGTGGTGATGGACTTAGTAGGGTAGTTATTATCAAGAATAGTAGTAAGGGTATTATAAAAGAAATCGATGGAGTCAGGTAAGTTGTCTAAGTTGATTGTTAAGTCTGTGGCTGAAAAGGAGTCGAGGCAAGTTTTGTGTTGGGATGGATGATGTCGACGAAATGTATGGGTTTGACGGGTGATGGGTTTATTAGATGTATTTTTGTTTATTAAGGGATGAATGGACACACCAAGGTGTTTGGTGGTGGTGTGGGAGATGTATGTTTGTGAGATGTAGAGGTTGTTGTTAATGTTGGATCCATACACACGGTCAAAGTTGTGTCCTAGGTGAGTGGGGCCGTAGAAGATAGTTTGGAGGCCAGTGTGTAGAATTTTTTGGTGTGAGAGTTGGTTGAAGTCACCACCAATGATAAACGTAGAGTCATTGTCCAACATGGAGTTGGACAACTCATCAATGTAGTCCATCAAGGTGGACTCTAGGTAAGTATGTTTTGGAGGGTGATAGATGCCGCATATGTGGTGGGGGATGTTGTTGAATATGCACTTGAGGCATAGTACCTCAAGTGCATTGTCATTATTCGGAGGTGATGGGGTTATAATATGAGTGGGGATGTCTTGTTTGATGTAGATCATGACCCCTCCCCCTCGCCTGGCGATGCGGTCGTGCCTGAAGCACACATAGCCCTTGATTGCCACAAGTGCATCGCTGTGGTGGGGCTTGAGCCATGTCTCGGTGATGATGATGATGTCTGGATGAAGGTGAAAAACATCACAGCGAAGATGTTGCACATTCAAATCTGATTAATTGCTTGTAGAGACCGACCAAAACTGATATTTGTCATTCGGCCTATTCAGAAATTAAGACTAAACTGAATTCCAGTTTATAGACTATTTAGTGAACTTTTTTATATAAAACTATAACCTATAGTTTCTTGGGTAGCAGAAAATAAATCGGAAAATTTAAGCCAAAACGCTTTTCGGTCTACTTCAAAGCTAAATAATACAGATTAAAACTCTACGCAAAACTTGTTGAGTCAAAAGCAAGAATTTTTTTAATTTACCGTAATACACAATGTATAAGACGCATTTTTGTCTATTATTTTTACATCAAAATCTTTCCAATGACGCAAATTCATAGATTTTTCAATAGTAAAATGTGCACATTTTGGAGCTAACTTGCTATTTTTTATTTTTTAAATCTTGTTTTTTTGTGAAAAAAGTCATGCTTTTAACATTGTGTTTTACGGTATAAAGACCTTTTATACTGATCATGAAAAAGACAAAACCTACCTAAATTACATATTTTTAAACGCTTCTTTTTTAATTCAAAACTTATTACGAAAAAACTATAAAAATCGAATCTGGAAAGGACTGGCTAAACGCATTTTTGATAAGGCTCCCTGAAAGATTCATTAAGCGTCAGAGCCAACGACTGTAGGACGTGCCAGTTGATTTAACAAACCACATGTTCACAGGTTTTTTAAGCATTTACAAAGAAGAGCTCATGAAAATGTAATAGATGCAAAGAGACTATGATCAATCAATCAAATAAATTTCTAGGGAAGATATTGGTGTATTCCATTGTTAAATCTTTTTAAATGATCAAAAATGAAGTGCCAAAAGAATAGCTGTTAAGGATAAGACGCCCATTTCAGTACCTTCAGGAGAATCGTTTTCTAATCTGGAAAATAAATGTGAATAATAATAATAATATCGAGCATTATTATAGTGGCGTATAACCCGAACGAGCTTTGAGGCCACTTAGGCTGCATATTTTCATTTGCGCTTTTGGTTTACTAGGGCATTGGTTGCACTTGAACCTAAGACCTTTCATTATTGGTCAAGCCGAGAGTCGTTGCCGACTCAGCTACCCGTTCACCCACTCAGCTACCCTTTCACCCATAGCTAAGATATTGAAGTATTTAATGCGATAAATTGTGTTATTTATCTCTTCATCTCTTAGAAGCAGTATTACAAATTCCTTAACATAGGCATCTTGGCCTGTTTCCCATGGGCGTATCCAGGGGGGAGCAAGGGTTAGGGGGGGCAGATGCTTTATCTTTTATGACTGGAACACATTTTTAAATGAGAAAACTTAGAAGAAATGTGTTATTAAGGGGTGCCTAGTTTTATTATTTCTGATTTAGTGGTATTGAACTGGAGATAGTTATTGAGAAACCAAGTTTCCATGGTTTGTATGCAAGATGTGAGGTTACTAGTAGCTTGGTTGGATGTATTAGGTGTGATGAATTGAAGAAGTTGTATATCATCAGCATATTTATGGTAGGTTATATTGAATTGGTTGACTATATTTGAGATAGGTGAGATTTATGTGGTGAAAAAAAGCGGTCCAAGAACAGAGCCTTGAGGAACGCCGTGTTGTATATTGGTTGGTGATGAGATGTGTGTACCTAATTTAACTAGATAATGTCTATTTTCTAAATATGATGACAGCCAGTTTAAAGCTGTTCCATTAACTCCAAATTCTTTATGAAGTCTGTTTATGAGGATGGAATGGCTGATGGTGTCGAAGGCTGCTGATAGGTCGAGTGATGCGAGGAGGGTGGTATTTTTTGAGTAGCATCCATTGAAAATGTGGTCAGTTAGATGGAGTAGGGCTGTTTCTGTAGAGTGGTAAGGTCTGTAGGCTGATTGATGACTGGGGTAGTTTGGATTGGAGGGATATGAGATTGTAATTGTTTTAATACGGCCCTTTCCATAATTTTTGATAGGGTGGACAGGTTGGAAATAGGTTGAAAATTTGCTGGATTGATTGTGTCAAGGTTTGCTTTTTTTAATATTGGTGTAATTTGGGCAGCTTTGAAAGTAGATGGAAAACATCCTTCTTGGAAAGATAAGTTGACGAGCTGTGAGATGGCTTTTGACAATATTGGGCTACATTGTCTTATAACTTGGTGAGGAAAAGGATCTATGGGCGATGTCTTCGTGCATGTAGCATAAATAATTTTTTTAAAAGCTGCCGAAAAAGTTGTTGAAGATGGAAGCCATGTTTGTATTGCTTGAATTGTTGGATGGATCATTTTTTTGGTTGTGTAATAGTTTATTTAGATTGTGCCATAGAGTACGTGGGTTATTGGATGAATCTATTTCCGTTTTAATTATTTCTATTCTTTTTTTGATAATTGCTTCTCTTGTTGATGCTTTAGCTTTATTATATAGTTGTTTATTAAAAGATGAAGGATCTTTGAAATAAGTTTTCTCAGCTTTCCTTCTATGTCTTTTGGCTTTTATTGCCTCCAGTGAAATTTTGTGGCGATTTTGATATGATCGCCGTATGACTTTCGTTTGTAGTGGCGCATGCTTATCTAATAGTTTGAAGATGACATTGTTTATGTGTTCGACGTATTGGTCTGTAGAGTAACTCTTGCTGTCTAATAGAGAAGAGGATGTCAATCAATCAATCACTAATGATTTTTATAGCGCCCTTCACTAAGTGAACAAAAGCGCGTGAAGTCAATATTGAAATTAGTCCAGTCTATCTTTTTGATCATACGGTAGTTGATTATGGTGCTAACTGGAGTTGGCTTTATTAAGGATAGCGTAGATGAAATGAGAGGATGATTGGAAAATAATGTTGGATGTGTTGAATGTTTAGTGAAGAAACTGGATGCGTTGTTACTGGTTATGAGTAAGTCGAGGGTGTTGTCATTTTCATGAGTTGGGACATTAATGTGCTGATAGAGGTTGTATTCATCAATGATGTTTTGAAGCTTTTCATTAATTACTGTAGAAGAATTAGAAGTGTGAGAAGCGTTAAAGTCTCCACACTAAATTAAATGAGAATTTAGAAACGTTAGAGAATCGATGAGTTGGGAGAATTGTGTGATGAAATTAGTAAGTGAGTTATTTGGTGGCCTTTAGATAATGACTATGTGTGAAAGTGTTTGTATATAAATTAGTTTAATTATAAGGTATTCATAATCTGGGAAAACTATTGATTTAATTACAGAGCATTTTATGCTGGTCTTATGTATGAAGGCTAGACCGCCTCCCCTCTTGCCTCCATAAGTGCCCCTATGACTATGTATTACAGAATACCCTGGTGGTGCTGAATCATTCTTGATCGCTGTCGGAGCGTCTGAAGGCATCCACGTTTCTGTAAGACATAGCATGTCTAACTCCTGCTCCTTAATTAAGTCATGTAACAGACCCGATTTTTTAACGGCAGTCACACACACACATTTAAAGAACCCGATTTTAGTTGATTGACACTATTTATATTATTATTTAGGCTTGATATTTTTATGTTGGTGAAGATTTATATGAGTTTGGTAGAGATGTATACGAGTTTGATGTAGATTTAGCTAAGCTTGTTGGAGATTTAGATGAGTTTGAGTTTGGTTTCCAGATTTTGTTGATGAATAATGTATTTCGTAATTTGTATAGACTCGAGTGGTGATTTGAGAACGGATTTCAGGAAGTTGTGATGATGAGTAGGCCAATCTAGATGAAGTCATAGTTTTTGATTAAGATCAACGAGATTTTTGTAGACAAGTTAGAAGGAACAAGAATGAAGGCTGGATACGCCCATGCTGCTCGTCCCTATATTCGAACAATTAAAATAAATTATTTATGAAAATATAGGTATTTTGTCAACTAATTGCAGAAATTCTGAATGATTGTAAGAATATGTGTCCGAACATTAAGAATGTCTGAACATGTTATTTGAGGATAGACGACGATCTGTATTCTTACAATTAATTCAAACTCAGCAGGGGGTGAGAATATTTAATAAAAATCTAATCTTCAAAATACAAAGTTGGTGAGTTGAAATGGGATAAAGCTAAAATGGGATGAAGTTGAAATGGGATGAGGTTGAAATGGGATGAAGTTGAAATGGTCAAGCAACAAAGTCCAGTGGTCTGTTGAAGCCCCCCCTCCGGTTCATGTACTGCCTGTTGAGGTGCTCGCCAGTCAATCAATCTACGCCAAATGCAATAGCAACTTATAACAAGACTTTGCATAACCAGATCATATTTAATGGATAATTTATCGACCGTAATATGAATGAAAAGCAAGTAAGGAGGTGACTAGTGCACGACTAACCTGTACTTTCTTTTTGTGAGCACATTGGCGCCTGAGACTTCATTGCCCGCAACTGGCTTGCCCTTTCATGTCATTCACAATTTAAAATCAAAATACGATTAAATAATAAATTAGAAGTGATGAAATAGCTTGAGGAAGCAAGTGAGAAGTTGAAGGAGGTCACCTTGGTCGAGTCGAAAGAGCCGAACCCCATCAACTTCATCATTGCAATCTCTTCCTCACTCTTCCCCTCAAAATCTGCTTCTATACAGAGTGAAGATGCAGTCGATTAAACAATGAGTCTGAAAATGAAAAGCAGGAATTTGAATCTCAAACCATTTTGCTTCTCAGTCACTTCTTCCACCACCTCCTTCTCAGCCTCGTCTGCTTCTTCGTCTGCATGCGTCGTTCCTGTGTACACTACATCATCATTCGACCTGGAGGATGCAAATGAAAATCAATAAAGAGTTATTCATAATGCAAAGACCTTGCTTTTATGAAATGGACGAGATGCCTCACTCTGATCTCCTGCCCCTCCTTCTGTGGTGCGAAGATGAGCGTCTGTTGTTTCTTCGTGGAGACCTCGATCTACTCCTATTGGGACCTGGAGAGTTTATGAGGATGCTATACAAATCAATATGTTTTTGAATATTTTAAAATAAAGTATAAAATCCATAAGAATTTTCGAAAACTAACGGGATCTTCTATCATCTCTCTCTCTATCTCTTCTCTTGTCTCTGTCCTTATCTCTATCTCTTTCTCTGTCCTTATCTCTATCTCTGTCTCTGTCTTTATCTCTTCCTCTATCCCTCTCCACCTGCCTACTGTCTTTGTCTATGTCTCTATCTCGAAGGCCATTTCTTTCCCGTTCTGTTTTAAATTATTAAAAAACTAATATATACTCAATTTATATTAGACATTTTATAAGATACTCATTGAATCATAATAAAACCTTTTCGAGGTGAACGGCTTCTGCTCCGAGGCATTTATATGAAAAAAATAAATTTAATAAGTAATATTATATAAAATTTAAAATCTAAACAAAAGAAACCTTGGATTATAATACTTTTTCAACTAGCTGAGAACTTCAATCAAATTTTGAAAATGGCGATTTTTATGTTAAAAGTGGTTTAAAAAATATGTAACTAGGCTAAATAAATTGAAAAAAAATATGGATAAGTATATTAATATTTAATAATAATTTATAGAATAATTATATTTTATTATTATTTCAATTTTCAGAATTCAACCCTTTGAATAACGGTTCAATCGAAACTGCGTTACTTGTCAAATATAAACTTTATAAAGTCATTTATGAATTATGTTTTATACCGAATGTGCATAATATTCACTTCTTCAACTTAGAATCATTCTAATAGAATGGCTTCCAAGAGAACGGCTGAGCACTCATCTTGCTCGAGCGTTCCACAGGCCAAAAAGCATATGAACTACTTCGAGCCTGTCAACATTGGACCTGTCTCTTCACTGGTTACAAGATTTGAAGCGCAACAGACTATTGCAATTGATGACCATCACTATCGACACTACTACCACCACAGGAGGACATGGACATAAAGGTGTTGCAGTTTCAGAACAGGAGGTTGTCTGAGAGGATCGAGGAGCGCAGGAGGCAGGAGGGCGAGTTGAAGGTGCGCATTGAGCAGTTGGAGCAGCGACAAGCCACCGACGACGCTGTTCTCTGCATCGTCAACCGATACTGGAACCAGGCTAGCCACCCTTTCATATGAGAAACATTTTCTATTTAATTATGCAAAACATCTTTTTTTAAAGTATTTTATTCATAAAAATTTGAAATAAATGATTTTGCGAAATTGTCAGTTGGATGAGGATGTTCGTGTGTTGCTGCAGAGGTTCGATGCAGAAGGAGCTGATGAGTCAGAAAAACAAAGTGATCATCATCCTAATCATAATAACTTGGTCATCATCATCATCATCATCATAAAGACATCAATAAATAAATGCATTTATACTATTTTCTTCTTCATACCAATCAGCAGTGGCTTTGATACACAAAAATATTTTCATACACTATTGGTTACAATCATCATCATTTCCAACAAGCCACCACTACTACCATTTCTCCATCACCACACTCACGATCATCATCACCTCGACACTGCATGCACCCTGTCCCAGCAGACGAGAGCAAGGCAGTCACCTCCTTCCTGAACCTCCTCTCGCAGTCCGACAAGCAGGAGATTGAGGAGAAGCTCTCCAGCCGAGTTGACTTCTCTGAGCGAGCCATTGGTGGGTGCTGATGATGATGGTGGTGGTGGTGGTGATAATGAAAAAGATGAAGATGAGGATGACGATGAGGATGGTGATGATGATGACGAGCAATCTGCATGCTGACAGGCAAGCTGTTGCAGGCATACGACCGACTGCTTCAGAGGAAGGAGAAGTTGTGCTTGAGGCTGCAGCAGGGAGACGATGGTGGTGGTGAGATGGGTGGGTTGGTGAAGCTCTTGCAGAACCATGAGGCTCTTCATCTTTAATGGATCAATAAGGCTAATTAAAATATTTAATCTAATTAATCTCGATTAGATTGATTATCATGTTTGAATGGTATTTACTTAAATCTATATAAATGAAATTATTGAACTGGCAGACGTGCTGAAGTGTGAGGAAAAAGACACAAAGGCAGATGCAGGCAAGAACAAGAATGCAGAGAAGAAGACAGCCACTTCTACTACTACTAGCACCACTGCTGATGTTGTGATGGAGGAGGGAGGGGAGGGGGAGGGAGGAGGAGTGCAGGTGAAGGTGGAAGGGGAAATGGCAGGAGATGAGAAGACTACTGCAGACGATGGCAAAGAGAAGAGTGATGGAGGGAAGGAGGAGGAGGAGAAGGTGAAGATGGCTTCCTTGACAGAGGCAGTCAAGGTGAGGCGAAGGCTGTATCATAGACTGTGTATCTACGATCCATAGAATATGTGTCTAGGAATGAATGAATGAATAGATAAATGAATGATGGATGAATGAACGATCACAGAAAGAGATGGAGTGTTTGATGGAGGAGAACAAACGTCTGCACAACATGGTCACGCACATGCACCTCAAGCACCACAACATCAACCTCAAGGTGCATTCATTCATAAATGCATTCATTCATGCATGCATCAATTTGTTCTCTTATTTAATTAACCTATGTTTATGCACCCACTCTTTCTATCTATCCACCCAACCTATCTATCTACCTACCCACCCTTTCTATATACCTACCCACCCTCTCTATCTACCTACCCACCCTCTCTATCTACCTACCCACCCTCTCTATCTACCTACCCACCCTCTCTATCTACCTACTCACCCTTTCTATCTACCTACCCACCCTCTCTATCTACCTACCCACCCTTTCTATCTACCTACCCACCCTCTCTTTCTACCTACCCACCCTTTCTATCTACCTACCCACCCTCTCTATCTACCTACCCACCCTTTCTATCTACCTACCCACCCTCTGTTCACCCACCCTCTCTATCTACCTACCCACCCTCTGTTCACCCACCCTCTCTATCTACCTACCCACCCTCTCTATCTACCTACCCACCCTCTCTATCTACCTACCCACCCTTTCTATCTACCTACCCACCCTCTCTATCTACCTACCCACCCACTGTTCACCCACCCTCTCTATCTACCTACCCACCCTCTGTTCACCCACCCTCTCTATCTACCTACCCACCCTTTCTATCTACCTACCCACCCTCTCTATCTACCTACCCACCCTCTCTATCTACCTACCCACCTTCTCTATCAACCTACCCACTCTCTCTATCTACCTACCCACCCTTTCTATCTACCTACCCACCCTCTGTTCACCCACCCTCTCTATCTACCTACCCACCCTCTGTTCACCCACCCTCTCTATCTACCTACCCACCCTCTCTATCTACCTACCCACCCTTACTATCTACCTACCCACCCTCTCTATCTACCTACCCACCTTCTCTATCTACCTACCCATCCCTATCCACCCATCCTCTCTATCTACCTACCCACCTTCTCTATCTATCTACCCACCTTCTCTATCTATCTACCCACCCTTTTTCCCCACCTTCTTCCACCCACCCACCTCTCTTTCCACTCACCTCTCCTCCCACCCACCTCTTCTCCCACTCACCTCTCCTCCCACCCACCTCTCTTCCCACCCATCTCTCCTCCCAACCACCTTTCCTTCCACCCACTTCTCCTCCCACCCACCTTTCCTTCCACCCACCTCTCCTCCCACCCACCTCTCCTCCTACCCACCCACCTCTCCTCCCACCCACCTCTCCTCCTACCCACCCACCTCTTCTTCCACCCACCTCTTTGAACAGAATGCAGAGCTGCAGGACAGACTGGCAGCAGCAGAAACAGAGGCAGCAGAACTCAAGAACCACATCGAGGAATTAGAGTACAACCTACAGGTGCTGTTGTTCTTGTTGTTGTTGTTCTGTTGTGCTGTTGTTGTTGAATTCGTTAGTGGATTAGCAGTCTGGAGAGTATCACCTCAACCAGCTGCGCTGCCCTGCCAGGCTCTTGAGTCAGTTCTCTTATATTTTGTCCCAGCCCGTGTGTTGACCTTTCTGACTCCAACCCTGGGCATTCTGTCCATAGGTGGGTCGCCGTTTCTTGGGCCGTCTTGCAGAGCCTCCATAGGTTCTCTTCGCTTAGACCTGTTCTGCATTGGTAGGCTCTGATCGCCGGGTGGTGCCCAGTACGGAACCTGCTCAAGTTGGTGCGAGCATGTTTGGAGAGCTCCTCTTCATCTTTCTTGAGCCTTCCGTTGTAGATGCCATTCAGTCTATAATTACTGAGCTGGTGTGCTTGGGCTCCGTGACTTGCGACTGCTTGACAGATTCCGGCTGTTGATGCGACTTGGCTCATTGGGATTCTCTTTGACTCCCTACATATAGCTGCCCCCGCATCGACCTCTTCGTTGCCAATCAGAGTGCAGTGGTTTGGCACCCATATGAAAAGGACCATTCGGCTTTGATTGGCGCACTTTGCAGATAGCTCTGTAATACGATGGGTGGAGGAAGAGTTCGACGCCATAAGCGAAAGAAGCGGCTTGCAATCAGACACTATCTTTGCCATGCTCTAGTCCTCTCTCTCACTCAACCAGTTCAGAGCCTCCTCAACCGCAATTCTTTCAGTGTCCATTGGGTTACTCTTGGGTCCTATGTACTTGTTCCAGGTAGTAACTTTTTGATCCTTTTGGCATACCATCACCGCAGCACCACCGTGCTTGGCCACCCCTTTCATTGAACCATCAGTGTGAATGGTAAATTCCACGTCACCTTCCTGAGAGATGGCATCTTTGGCTGCGTCCAGTTGAGTAAGGTTAGGCTTGTGCCTGCTGGTGTCGGAATAGCTCACGTTGAGAGGGAAGTTGAACCAAGGCGGCTTGGACTGATAGATGGCTTCATGCAAGGGGTCTTCTGGGAAAATGGCTTTTGCTTGAAGGAAGTATTTGGCCCTCCAGCTGTTTTGCTTCAGCTTCTTGGTGACTTGCCTCTCCACAAGTGCCTTCCTCCAGTCTTCCTGCTCGTAGCTTAGCCATTTGACAGCCTTCTTTAGGGAGGCTTTGTCAAACCTCGTCTCCATGTTGGCGAGGTCTGCTTCGATGAGTACTGCTTCAGAGGGCGTAGTTGCTGTGAGGGAGGCTTTTGGCAGCACGAAGTTGAGTCTTCTCAATCTTGGCTATGTGGGTTTTGGGCGTCCAAGGTGTCCATGCAGGGCTGGCGTATTCCATTATGCTCCTTTGTAGTGCACAATATACACTTCTTAGCCCAGCTCTCTTCCATTCCCACTCCGTGCCTCCGAGATTTCGGATGATGTTGTCCCATTTCCTTACCTTGTCTACTATCATGTCAAAGTGCAAGAGTCTGTCATACTTGACTCCTAGGAAGGTCGGGTTCGGTTCAAACGGGAGTGGGATGTTGTTGATGGTGAGCGACAGTTGCCAATTGTGTTCGGAGACTGCTGTGGAGAAGAAGCTGCTCGAGCACTTGTTGTAGTTTAGGACGAGGCGGTTTACAGAACTCCAATCTTGAACTTTTGAAAATTCAATTCGGAGTTTTGCCTGGATCTTCAGCTTGTCGTTACCCGTACGTGCTATTCCTAAGTCGTCAGCAAAGGCACACGCCGTTGAGTCTTCCATAAACCTGTCGAGGAGGTCATTTATGTAGATGACGAAGAGTATGGGCGACAACACTGCTCCTTGAGGTAGTCCAGCCCTGAATACTCTTGGGTTGCTGAGGTCTCCATTGTACTTTGCTTTGGCTCGACGCTTGACAAACCACCCTTTGATGTAGGCAATGAAGCGAAGAGGGATGCCGATGTCGACCATTTTGTTAAGCAGCCGTTTTCTCCATACTGTGTCGAAGGCTCGGCTGTAGTCGTACTGTGTGAGGATGGTGCGTTGCGAAGGTTTTGCCTGGAACCCATCACTGACTGTTTGCGTGAGGCGTAGGCATTGTTCCGTTGTGTCTCTCTCTGACCTGAACCCCAAATGGTTGTCGCTTAGTAACCTTTTCCAGAAGCTTCCCCACCACCGAGGTAAGGCTGATCGGGCGGTAGCTTGGCACATCAGCAGGGTTTTTGCCACGTTTCAGGATCGGGATGATGATGGCATCCCACCATTGCTGAGGGCACTCGCGGCGACTCCAGCAGATGTTGTCAGGTCCTCGGGCCTGCCTGCGGAGATGGAGTGGATTCCTTGCTGCAGCTCAAACATCGTAAATGCCTTCTCGATCTCTTGCTCGGGGATCGAGCGGGTGTGGCTGAGTGATGGAGACCTTCGTTTTCCGATGTTCCTTGTCACTCTTGACTTGGCTGATGCTTGCGTATTCCTGGATGAATGCGTTCGCATGCGCTTTGCTTGTGATGCAAATGCGGCCTTTGTAAGTGATGGACTTGTCGACGGATGTGCTAGGGTCTCCTCTCAAGTTCTTGATCAACTGCCACGCCTGCTCTGGGTCCTTAGATCTTTCAATCTTGGCGAGCTTAGATCTCCAGATACGCCCTTTTGCTTCAAGTATGAGCACCTTGAGCCGATCGTCTGCCTCCTTCCATTTATGCCTGTCAGATACTTGTGACCTTACCCAGTTGTTGTTTTTCTGTTGTGCTGTTGTTGTTATTTTGTTGTTGTGTTCTGCTGCTGTTCTTTTTTTAGTTGCTATGTAGTTGTTGTACTATTTTTTGTTGTTGTTGCTGTGCAGCTGCTATGTAGTTGCTGTTTTACTGTTTTAGTTGTTTTTGTTTGACTGTTGTAGTTGTTTTTGTTTCTGTTTTTTTGTTTTTGTTGTGATGTTGTTTTTTTTAGTTTTGTGTCCTTGTAGTTCTGTGTTTTGTTGTAGTGCTCCTAACCCACCCACTCACACCTCTTTCAAGAACCACCCACTCACACCTCTTTCAAGAACCACCCACACACACCTCTTTCAAGCACCACCCACTCACACCTTTCAAGCACCACCCACTCACCTCTTTCAAGCACCACCCACTCACACCTCTTTCAAGAACCACCCACTCACACCTCTTTCAAGCACCACTCACTCACACCTCTTTCAAGCACCACTCACACACACCTCTTTCAAGCACCACCCACTCACTCCCTTCAAGGCCTCGAGACACAGGGTGGCGAAGATGGACAGACACCTGAACGACCTGGTCTCCCGCCTCAAGACGTACCAGGAGGGCGAGATCAGGGTGCAGGGAGGGGGCGAGGGAGTCTCCAAGAACAAGTTCATCGAGGTGCTCGCTGAGTTGGAGGAGCAGAAGGAACTCTCGCTGTCCAGGTGTCTGTGCGCTCTTGCATGTCTGCTTCGTTGTCTGCTTCGTTGTCTGCTTCGTTGTCTGCTTCATTGTCTGCTTCATTGTCTGCTTCATTGTCTGCTTCATTGTCTGCTTCATTTTCTGCTTCGTTGTCTGCTTCGTTGTGTCTGTCTAGTTATTCGCTTGGTTGACTGTGTTAATGATATCTATAGCATCATCATCTCCATCATCGTACTCATCACCATCATCATCATCATCGTCATTGTCTTCTTCCTTACGACTACTATCATATTTCCCATCATCACCATCATCATCTTCCTCACCACTACTACTATCACCTTGACCACCACGACGACAGACTGAGTGAGTTGGAGCGACTGCAGGAGGTGCATGAGGAGAGTGTCAGGCAGGTGGAAAAGCTCAAGATGGACGTGAGTCGTTGCTGCTGTGGCTGTTGTGCTTGTTGCTGTTGTCGTTGTTGTGGTTGTGGTTGCTCTTGTTGTGCTTGTTGTTGTAGTTGATATTGCAGCTGCTTGTTTGGTTCTCCTAGTGGTTATTACTTATCAAATCACCTGGAATCCAACCACTCGGATCATCTCACCACTTCAAGCAACTCAATTCACCACAAGCACGTCCTTCTGTTCACCACAAAACTCCCTTCTTGCTAACACCACCACGTCCAACCACCTCCTGCCACAACGACTACACGACCAACCACCTCCTGCCACAACGACCACACGACCAACCACCTCCTGCCACAACGACCACCACCCAGCTATCGATGCTTCCAGAGGCGGTGATCACCTCATCGAGCGAGTACAAGAGCCTGCAGTCGCAGTTCTCGGTGCTCCTGCAGGAGAGCATCCTGCTCAGGAACCAACTGGAGGAGTGTCGTGGAGTCCTCGCCATGTGCAAGAACACACACTTCAGACAGATCGAGCAGATGGAGGTGTGTGTTTGTGTGTGTTTATGTGTATGTGTGTGTTTGTTTTGTGCGTGTGTGTGTGTGTGTGTGTGCTTGTGTGTGTTTTTGTGTGTGAGTGTGTGTGTGTTTGTGTGTGTTTTGTGCGAGTCTGTGTGTGGGTGTTTTTTGTGTGTGCGGGTGTGTGTTTGCTCGAGTAAGATTTATTTGTGTTTGTCTGTTTGTGTTTGTCTGTTTGTGGTTGTCTGTTTGTGTTTGTCTGTTTGTGTTTGTCTGTTTGTGTTTGTCTGTTTGTGTTTGTCTGTTTGTGTTTGTATGTTTGTGTTTTTCTGTTTGTGTTTGTCTGTTTGTATTTGTCTGTTTGTGGTTGTCTGTTTGTGTTTGTCTGTTTGTGTTTGTCTGTTTGTGTTTGTCTGTTTGTGGTTGTCTGTTTGTGGTTGTCTGTTTGTGGTTGTCTGTTTGTGGTTGTCTGTTTGTGGTTGTCTGTTTGTGTTTGTCTGTTTGTGTTTGTCTGTTTGTGTTTGCCTGTTTGTCTGTTTGTGTTTGTCTGTTTGTGTTTGTCTGTTTGTGGTTGTCTGTTTGTGTTTTTCTGTTTGTGTTTGTCTGTTTGTGTTTGTTTGTTTGTGTTTGTCTGTTTGTGTTTGTCTGTTTGTGGTTGTCTGTTTGTGTTTGTCTGTCTGTGACTCGGATGCTGGCTTGCCTCTGCAGCTGGACGAGCTGGCTATGCAGAAGAGGCTGAGGACCGAGATGATTGAGATGGAAGATGAGCATGCCCAGGTGATGACGGTGGTGATGATGATGATGATGATGACGGTGGTGATGATGATGATGGTGATGATGATGGTGGAGATGGTGATGATAAGGATGATGATGATGATGAGGATGATGATGATGATGGTGGAGATGATGATGATGATGGCGCAGGTGAGAAGGGAGTATGACATGTTGAGGATGGAGTTCGAACAGACTCTGGCTGCCAATGAACAAACTGGTGGGTAGCAGATGATGATGTTGATGATGAGGAGGAGGTAGAAAATCATGATGAGGATGATAGGTAGCAGATGATAATGTTGATGATGAGGATAGTTAGAAAATGATGATTATGATGATGGTGGTAGGTAGAAGCACTTAATTGATTGGCTTATTTTCTTTAATTAAGAACTTGTCATATTTAAGCATTGCCATCAAAGCTCATGCACCACTACCGATACTACAACCACGATATCACTACAACCTCTATAATCATAACACCCACCACCATCACAATCAACACCAACAATCTCAAACACCACCACCACTACTGCAATCACAACTACCACTGCAATCACCACTAACACTGCTGCAACCACCACTACCACCACTGCAACCACCACTACCACTGCAACCACCACTACCACCACTGCAACCACCACTACCACTGCAACCACCACTAACACTGCTGCAACCACCACTACCACCACTGCAACCACCACTACCACTGCAACCACCACTACCACTGCAACCACCACTACCACTGCAACCACCACTACCACCACTGCAACCACCACTACCACTGCAACCACCACTACCACCACTGCAACCACCACTACCACCACTGCAACCACCACTAACACCGCTGCAACCACCACTACTATTGCACTCACTACCAGGCTTGCAGAGTCGTCATTTTTTTTTACTTGCTCGGCTCCGGCTCAGTTCCTGGCTTGGCTCCGGCTCTCTATAAAGAGGTGTCACACGAGACAAACTTGCGCTACCTTTTGACGGAAACATTGTCTCAAAAAGAAGCACAATTTATGATGAGTAGTGCTTTCTGATTGGTTAATAACAAAATGTGAAAATAATTTTATTTAATTTTTTTTAGTTAAATATTTTATAGGAATGAAATTGTTGTGTTGCATTTTAGATAATCAGTTCTAATTAGTTTATGCATTATTATTTATTCCTAAAATTAAAATTATATTTTTTTAAAGATTTTATTTATTATCTCTTTGTTACATAAATGAAAAATATTTGTGACAAATATCTTGAACGTTGAATTACTCTGTGTCAACCAATTTTTAGAATTGGTAAAAGCATAAAAGAAAAAATATATCATTCTACATGTGCTTATAGTTTCTGTTTAAAAATATTGTATGTCAAAATTCAAAATACAAGTTTTTTAAACTTAAAATTTTCTTTGTTCATTGAAATAAAAAACATAATTTTTTGAATGTAATTTTCATTTTTTTGAATACTTTAAAGACCAAAAATTGTTTTTGGTTTTTATTTTGAAATCTTTTTTTGCTTAAATTGTAGATTAAAGAAAAATTGGGCTTTAATAAAAAAAAAGAGAGAGCCGTAGCCACCAGATTTTTCGGGTTTGGCTCTAAAACTAGTGGCTTTTTGGCTCCACTGCTCCAGCCCGGCTCTGCCAGCCTGCTCACTACTACAACCACCACCACACCCATGCAACTAACTTCACGACCACAACCACTACCACGAACTCAGGTCCGATAAACAGGGAGATGCGGAATCTGATCAGCAGTCTCAAGAGCCACAACGAGCAGTTGAAGGGAGAGATGCAGAGGTACAAGCGGAAGTTGAAGGAGGCACAAGTCGAAATCACCAAGGTTAGGTCGTTTTTTTTTGTTTTCGTGAGTTATAGACTATAGTGTCGTATGATGTGTTTGTTGTTTTTGGTGTGGTTGTTTTTGGTGTGGTTGGTGTGGTGTGGTTGTGATGGGGTGTTGGTTTGATGTGGGGTCGTTATGGCTGGTTTGATGTGCTGTGGTGTTGGTTTGATGTGGGGTCGTTATGGCTGGTTTGATGTGCTGTGGTGTTGGTTTGATGTGGGGTCGTTATGGCTGGTTTGATGTGCTGTGGTGTTGGTTTGATGTGGGGTCGTTATGGCTGGTTTGATGTACTGTGGGCTTGTAGTGTACTGTGGGGTTGTAGTGTACTGTGGGGTTGCAGTGTACTGTGGGGTTGTAGTGTACTGTGGGGTTGTAGTGTACTGTGGGGTTCTAGTGTACTTTGGGGTTGCAGTGTAATGTGGGGTTGTAGTGTACTGTGGGGTTCTAGTGTACTTTGGGGTTGCAGTGTACTGTGGGTTTGTAGTGTACTGTGGGGTTCTAGTGTACTTTGGGGTTGCAGTGTAATGTGGGGTGGTTGTGACAATAGATTGCTGTGCTGTAGTGTTCTGTAACTCTTGTTCGGCTGAAGTGCTTTGATGGCGACTAAGAACAAATCTCACGTGCAGACGAAGGAGGAGCTGCAGCAGATAGCAGAGCAGCAGCAGCAGCAGCAGCAGGCCACCGCAGCAGGAGGCATCGAAGCTCGTTGTTCAGAGCCTGGCAAGGAGATGCAGGAGGAGATGGAGAAAATGCAGGCTGAGAATGAAGCGTTGAAGGAGGTCAAGGCTGAGATCAAGTGCGTGGTGGTGATGATGATGGGGACTGATGGCGACTAGGATCATAAAGGGTAATGATGGGGAGTAGGTGGTCATGGGGCGCTATTCGGTCTTGGGTAAATTTATTATGTATTTTTCCAAGATTCCACATCACTTCATACCCTTCCACCTCACTCTACATCACACCACATCACTTCACACCCCTCCACCTCACTCCACCTCACTCCACCTCACTCCACTTCACTCCACCTCACTTCGCACCTCACTCCACTTCACTCCACCTCACTCCACCTCATTCCACCTCACGACGACAGGCGACTGCAAGAGAAGGAGAGGGAAACGAAGCTGCACTGGGAGAGCCTCAAGACCATGAGCAAGGTAGGCCGTGATGATGATGATGATAATGATGATGTTGATGATAATGATGAGGGTAATGATGATGGTGGTCAACGAGTGCTCGGGTGTGTAACGACCATCGGCTTAAGCAATAATAAAAGGTCTTGTCGTTTGTCCGTTGAGTCGACTAGGAACACTTTCAAGTTATTCGGCATTGTGATGTGACTGGCTGTCTGTGTGTGCGCAGATGGCTGATGAGGCCGATCCTGACACGGGAGCATGAGAGCCAAGGGATGAGTGGGACGTCTCCAAGAGGGTTGACAATGCGGGTTTTTTGGATTTGCCTCTTCTTTTCTGCGGCGTTGATCCTGTTTGCCTCACAGTTCATGGCACCTTTGTGAATGGAAGAACGCCAGGTGGAACGATTGTTGCAGCTTGTTCCCACGTTTCTACGTTGAGGGAAAACGCTTTTAGTGAGGCTTTCAGAGTGTCTTTGAAGCGTTTCTTTTGCCCACCCTGAGACCGCTGGCTATGCAGAAGTTCACCATAGAAGAGTCTTTTTGGCAGTCTCTCGTCTTTCATTCGGACTACGTGCCCTGCCCAGCGAAGCTGAGATTTCATAAGGAGGGTGAAGATGCTGGGAAGTCCTGCTATTGACAGTACCACTGTGTCTGGAGTTTTGTCTTGCCATTTTATGCCGAGGATCTTCCTGAGGCTTGTTGTGTGAAAGTGGTTCAACTCCCTAGCATGGCGTTGATATACAGTCCAAGCTTCACATGCATATAGCAGTGTGGGGAGCACCACAGCCCTGTATACTTTCAGCTTTGTCATGGTGGTGATGTCTCTTCTGTTCCAGACGTTGGGGGTACAGCCTGCCAAAGGTGGAACTGGCTCAAGCAATCCTCATATTCACCTCGTCATCGATAGTGACACTTTGGGATAGTGTACTGCCTAGGTAGGTGAACCGGTCCACTGTGTTGAGCCTTTGTCCATTGACCGTGATGTTAGGCTCAACGTAGGACTTTCCGGGTGCTGGCTGATGAAAGACTTTGTGCTGATCATCAGACTAAAATTTGTGCAGGCGCTGGAAAACAGGTTAACGCTGCGTTGCATGTCGGCTTCTGACACAGCGTTGAGGGCACAGTCATCAGCAAACAGGAGGTCTCTGATGATGTCCGTCGTAACTTTGGTTTTTGCCTGGAGCCTCCGAAGGTTGAACAGTTTGCTATCTGTTCGGTACTTCAGATTGACACCAACCACCTCATCTCTGAAGACATCAGTCATGGATGAAAACATAAGGCTAAACAGAGTTGGTGCCAGAACGCAGCCTTGCTTGACCCCGTTCGTGACTGGGAAAGAGTCAGATGATTCTCCACTGTCCTGGACTCTGGCTTGCATGCCATCGTGGAATTTTTTCACCAAGACGATGAATTTCCTTGGACAACCGTACTTGGCCACGATCTTCCATAGACCCTCTCTACTGACGGTATCGAAAGCCTTGGTGAGGTCCACATATGTAGAAAACAGGTCAGAGTTTTGCTCCTGACACTTTTCTTTCAGCTGCCATGTCGATGGTTTCTCGTTTTTTTCGGAAACTACACTGACTTTCAGGCAGGAGACCTTGGTCAAGGTGGGCTGTGAGGCGGTTGAGCAGGAGTCTAGCAAATATCTTTCCTGCAATAGAAAGCAGTGATATGCCATGTGGTTGTCACAGGCTTGTCTACTTCCTTTCCGCTTGTAGAGATGTATGATGGAAGCATCTTTAAATTCCTGCGGAATCGTCTTTTTCTCCCACATCAATAAGTACAACTGGTGGAGTCTTTTAGTCAGACCTGGTCCCTCCTCCTTGTAGACCTCAGCTGGAATAGCGTCTGAACCAGGTGCTTTGCCACTGGAAAGAAGACGTATTGCTTCCTGGGTCTCGTGCAAGGTTGGAGGATCATCCAGTGCTTCGTTGGTGGGCACTTGGGAAAGACGATTGATGGCTTCGACGTTGATGCTGGAGGGGCAATTGAGGACGTTGTCGAAGTGTTCGGCCCATCTCTCCAAGATCTTTCTCTTTGTCTGTAATGAGAGTGCAACCATCTGCCCGGAGAAAGGGGTATGATCCAGAGGTGTGGGGCCATAAACTTCTTTCAAGGCGTACTAAAGGTTTTTGTGGTCCTTCTTGTCTGCATAAGCCTGGATATCGTCGTCCTGCATCTTACGAAGTTTGAACTGCACTGTTTTGCGTTGATGTATGCATCTCTCCTTGTCGTGGACTTGGGGTTGGTGAGATAAGCTTGGTGGAGATGGTGTTTGTTATCCAATAACTGCTTGATGACTTCGCAGTTCTCTTCAAACCAGTTCTTGTGCTTCTTGATCTGGGGTCCCAGAGTCTCTGAAGCTGCGGTGGAAATGAGCTCTATGGGTGACGCCCAGTCTTCTTCCACATTCTGGTTATTCGGAGAGGTGGATTCCAAAGGTTTTTTCCAAAGCGTCCACAAAAAACTGCTTGCAACTGGCGCAATTGAGCTTGGCGATATTCAGCCGTTTGGGAACCTTTTTGCCTTGCGGGCGTCGTTTCGGCTGAATGCGGATGTTGAGCTTGGTGGTAATGAGACGGTGGTCTGTCCAGCATTCAGCACCACACACTGACTTGGCCATTCGTACATCTTGCCTGTCCTTCTTCTTCACGATGACGTAATCGATAAGATGCCAGTGCTTTGAGCGAGGGTGCATCCATGACGTCCGATTACGAGTAAGAAGGCGGAAGATCGTGTTTGTGATCACAAGATCATGTTCAGCGCAAGTCTGGAGCAAGAGAAGGCCGTTGCTGTTGCAGTGGCCCACTTCATGATGTCCGAGGGCTCCTTCCCAAGCAGCGTTGTCCTTGCCAACTCTTGCGTTGAAGTCACATAGCAAGACAAGTTTGTTCGCTTTTGGAACGTCGGCAATGACTGTGAAGTTCTTCGATGTAAATGCCGTATCTGGCGAGTTCTTGACCTAGCAGGGCTGTTGTCTTCTGGGGTCTATCCACATCGACTCTGTCCAAGAGTGTTCAAAAATTTCATCTGCCCAGTTTAAGAGGAATTATTTTCTTTTTTTTATTTCTAACGCTATTGTAGGGTCCCCACCAACCGCGGTGAGCTGGCTAGGGAAGTTTGGAACAGGCAATTTTCATGGCACTTTTCTAGCCCCTTCCTCATGCCAGGAGGTGAGTAGTGAATTCCTGAAAAGGGCTGCTCAGTCACCCAGGGGCCTGCCGGACTCCACCGCTGTTCCATATCAGCGAAGAACGACCCAATGCCTTGAGCCGCCTGTGTGCAGGGTCACGACTACGACTCCCAGTGTACCCACACCTGCCGCTTCGTCGCTTGCTTGTCGCCACAGGACCTGTCGAATGAGGTGATGAATGACTAAAAGTGACTTGCGCGATGAATTGTTTTAAAGTGAGAAAGAGTTGCGCAGTTCGTCGATCTCACTCTCTCGCCTGAGACCATCTTGATCCAGTAGCAGGACAGAGTCGAGACGGCTGGAGATGGAAACGGGTGCAGTGGATGGCCATGATGTTTTTCGTGTCTCGTCATGCCCTTAGCGTTCCACAAAGCTTTACTGAAAATCGCCTTCTTGACCGTTGACCATCTAGTGGTTCTTCCGCTCCGTCTGCCGATTCCAGTCTTTACCTGCATAGGTAGACATACCTAGACCACTGTGCACGCTACAGTTCCAATCTTCGTTCCAAGCCCAAGTTATAGAGCCAACGACCCGCTTTCGCCCCTTCAGCATTTAGCATTATCCATGGAGTGCCACGAGGAGGCATGCTGTTAGACTTTGGAACAGAGCCTGCAACGCAGGTCGACCTTTTCTCAGTTTTCATGGAGAACCCCTGGACCAGGAGGGAACCCACTGAGAGTCTTGCTCCACTTACTCCACGAGTCCTAGGTTCGAGTGCAACCGATACCCTAGGAGCCGATAGGCGCAATCGAAATATGCAGCCTAAGTGGTCTGGAAGTCTGTTCGGGTTATACGCCACAATGATAACATTTGTCAGTTTTGTTATTGCTATTTAAATTGTTGTTGTCGTTACGAAGGAGGGCAGGGACAAGTGTCAGTTGCTGTCATCTGAGCGGAAGGCCCGCATGGAGATGGATGAGTTGAAGAGTCAGATGAGGAGGCTGCAGATGGAGGTGGAGAGGAGGGAGAGGAGAAGGGTGGGAGGAGGGGATGAGGATGCCCTGAGGAAGTTGAGGAGGCAGGAGGAGGCGAACATCGAGTTGAAGAGGTGCCTCGACACCAAGAAGCAGGCATGCTGCACTTACCTTCCATTCGCCATCATCATCATCGCCACTATCTTTATCATTATCATCATCGCTATCTTCATCATCTTCATTATCATCATCATCATCGCTAAAATCATATCGTCATCATCATCGTCATCACCATCATCACCATCACCACCATCATCATCACCACCACCATCATCATCATCATCATCATCTCCATCATCACCATCACCACCATCATCATCATCATCATCATCACCATCATCATCATCATCATCACCATCAGGAGGAGGAGACGATGTTGAACGACATGGAGGTGACAGGGCAGGCGTTCGAGGACATGCAGGAGCAGAACGTCAAGCTGATTCAGACGCTGCGAGAGAAAGATGATGCCAACTTCAAGCTGATGACCGAGGTGGTGTGAGGCGGGACGGGGTGGAGGGAGGAGGGGCAGAATGGTGGGCAGCTGGAAGGAGGAGAATGTACGGGAGGGGAGGGATGAAAAGGTCGTGGAAGAGTTTGGGAAGGATGGAAGGGAGGTGGAAATGGAAAGGGGGGGGAGGGAAGGATGAACTCAGTAATGAGAAGAGACTGCATTGCATTCACCAATGGCTACCTTCGACGACAGAGGATAAAGTCGAACCAGATGCAGAAGTTGCTGAGGGACGAGAAGGAGGTGCTCGACAAGCAGGTGTGCAGTCTGCAGCATCAGGTGTGAGGGGCAGGTGGTAAGAAGGATAGGGGAGTAGGGTGAATGGGTTGGGTAGAGTGGATAGGGTTGGGTGGATGGAAGGGTGGGTGGAGTGGGTAGAGCGGGTAGAGTGAGTAAGGGATGTAAATGGTAGAAAGGGTGGAAGTGGGAGCAAGAGGTGAGCTGATGGAAGTGTTGTCCATCACAAAGGAAACCATCACATCACCATCAATACTGACCACCCCTTCAACCACTGTAATGACCACTACCACTACTACTACTGCCTTACTGACCAGCCCTTCAACAACTGTAATGACCACTACCACTACTACTACTACTACTAATGCCTTACTGACCACCCCTTCAACCACTGTAATGAACACTACCACTACCACTACTACTACCACTACTACTACCTTATTGACCACCCTTTCAACCATTTTAATGACCACTACCACTACTACTACTACTACTACTACCTTAATGACCTCCACTTGCATTTAACTGACTACAAGCACAACTGCACCACTACTACTTTACTGACCACTCCTACAACGACAACGACAACAACGACAACGACGACGACTAATGCAACGACGAGCAGGTGGAGGCTCAGAACGTGGTGGTACGCAAACTGGAGGAGAAGGAGAGACTCCTCATGTCAACCATCAGCAACATGGACAAGGAACTCGCGTGCGTTCCTTCCTCCTCCCTCACTCCTCCCTTACTCTTTCTTCACTCTTTCTTCACTATTCCCTCACTCCTCCCTCTCTCCTCCCTCACTCGTTCTTCACTCCTCCCTCACTCCTCTCTCACTCCTCCCTCACTCTTTCTTCACTCTTTCTTCACTATTCCCTCACTCCTCCCTCTCTCCTCCCTCACTCGTTCTTCACTCCTCCCTCACTCCTCTCTCACTCCTCCCTCACTCCTTCCTCACTCTTTCTTCACTCTTTCTTCACTCCTTCCTCACTCTTCTCTCACTCTTATCTTATTTCCTCACTCTTTCCTTACTCCTTCCTCACTCTTTCCTCACTCCTCCCTCACTCCTCCCTCACTCTTTCACACCACACAACACAATTACTTCTCACAATCACACTACTACACCACTAAGCCAACCATACGACCAAGCCACAAAACAAAAGCAATCACACCAACTCCACCACACACAACCACAACAACCACACACAACCACAACAACCACACACAACCACAACAACCACACACAACCACAACAACCACACACAACCACAACAACCACACAACAACCACACACAACCACACAGACTACGGCAGCAGGCGATGGACCTGTACAAGCGCAAGGCGGTCGAGACGGCGCAGTCAGCTGCCGACTTGAAGTTGCATTTGGAGAAGTACAAGAGTCAGTTGAAGGAGGCTCAAGTGGCTGTCACTGACAAGACCACCGCTCTCCAGAGCCAGACACACATGCACCGTCGTATGCAAGTGAGGGGAGGGGAGGGCATGGTGTGCTAAAGTTGTCTTTGTCTTGGGTGTGTCTATTGGTCTCCCCACCTCAATACAGCCTCAACCACCTCAACCACACTACTACAATCACACCACTACAATCACCATCTCAACCACACCACCACAAGCATAACCTCAACCACACCACTACACCACCACAACCACACTAACCACAACCACACCACTTTAACCACACTACGACAGGAAGACCTGGCACTGACGCGCAAGAAGCTGGACCGAGCGAAGAAGATCGAGATGGCTTCGTCAGCTGATGAGGTGCTCATGGAGGAGATCAGGGAGTTGAAGGTGTGTCTGCTGCTCTTGTTGAGTTCTTGTGTGTCGTTGTGTGCTCTTGTTGAGGGCTGTTTTATGTGGTGTTGTTGAGTTATGTTGCTTGTTCTTGTTGTATGTATCGTGTTTTCTTGTGTTTAGGCTCGATGTTAATTACATCCTCGGAAAATCTTCTCGCAGGGCATAATTAACGCTCTTTTAGTCTACCCACCCGTCCACCTAAAGCACCACCCACTCGCCCACCTGCACGACAGGAGCAACTGACGTGTCCCTCCTGCAAGGTGAAGCGCAAGGACGCAGTGCTGACCAAGTGCTTCCACGTCTTCTGCCTGGAGTGCCTCAAGACACGCTACGAGACGAGGCAGCGCAAGTGTCCCAAGTGCAACGCCACCTTCGGAGCCAACGACTACCACCGCATCTACCTCGAGTGATGTGCTCTTGTTTGTTGTTGTCGTTGTGGTGGTTTTTTTGGTGGTTGTTGGGGTTGTAACAGTCGTATTTGTAGTTGAAGCTTTAGTTTTACTATTGGTAGCTGAAATCGTTGTAGTTCTTGGTGGGGATAGTGGTAGTAATGGTATCAGTGGTGCTGTCTTCTTGTGCTTCCAGGCGGTAGTGGAAGTTGAATCACAAAATATCGAGTCCGTTTGAACTACAAAATGACTGAAACACTCTCAAGGATACTTTGTCGTCACTGTCATGGTGATTTGTCGTCACTGTCTTTAAATGATTCTCAATTATTATAAACAAAAGTTTCTGTTTGTTTCAACATTTGGTCCTCTATCCAACTGGCTCAGACACCTCGCACACTCCTCTGTAGATTATTCCAGCGATAGTGACGCTGCACTGTGCCACTGCCTGCCCCATTTAATTGCCGGTGTTCGAGATTTAGCGATACACCTCATGTGTAAGGAAAAACAAAAAATACGTTTGAAAAGAAATGAGAGAATTTAGAATCGGTGATCTGTTTATTTAGTGTGTCTCAAAAGGCCAATTGAAGACATTTTGTGCAGAACGTTCAAGAAGTTTTAAATAATATCATATATCGTATGCTTTCCACATCAAACGTTGAACTTTCAAAATGATAAAAAAAATAAGCTAAGGGAAATGTTCAATTGACGATTTGAGGCATCAAGTCTCCATGCAAGGCACCACCACCACAAGTGCCCTTCCGCCTTCGCCTCCAACTCATGGACGTCTCAAGTGAAGTCAGTCATCTTCGAGTCCTTGATGCAGCGACTGGAGCAGAGGGGCTTGATGCTTGAGTTGTGCAGCCTTCCAAAAGATGGGGCAGTCGAAGGAGTCACATTGGCTGTTGGAACCCAGCCATCCGATGCAGGAGGTGCACGTCTGTATGGAAGGTGGTGTGGTAGGTGGTGGGTGGTGGTGAGGTGGCTTTGGTGTGATGGTGGAGAGGTAATGTGGTGGTGGTGGTACTTGTAACAAACAGCTCAAACATCTTTGCCTACACCGCATCACCTTGGCAACAGCCTGCTTACGGGCCTCCAACTTCCGCATCCTGCACGACAACATCATCACCCTCCTCTGCGGGTCCTGTCTGCACTGCCTGCACACGCCTGCGTTCGTGCGTGCAAGGAAAAGTGTTCAACTAACTAAGGATTGGACGTGTTGTACGTGCATGCATGGGCGGTGTTGGGACGCTATCTGGGGAGCATTCGTAGTTGAATTTATGGGAAAATGATGGATAGCCTGTGAATAATGAGGCATGAATTACTGCTTTGAGGCATGATGGGAATGCAATGGATGTATCGAGTAACAACACCTTCGTTGGTGAGACAGGTGCATATGGGACAGTCAGAAGAGGCGAAGAAGCGAGTGATGGTCGACTGCGCCTCGGTGTGTTTGTGTGGCCTGGTGGTCGCTTGTGGTGAGGTGTTGTCGCTCAGGTGGTGTTGAAAGGGAATGGTGTGGTTGTTGGTGCTGGTGGTGTGGAAGGGTTTGCACTTGATGGTTTTGGGCAGCTGGTGGTACCACTGGAAGGCGTCGACTGCCAAGATCGACGTGAAGCGGTTGATGGGCGGCAAGATCTGCTTGAGGATGTAGTAGGCGGTGTTGATCTGGAGCGAGGGATCCTTGATGAGTTCCGATGGAGATTTGACGAGTCGGATGAGAGGCAGACCAGGACTGCCACACACCACCACGTACGGAACCCTCTCTCCTCTCAGCGGCTCTGAACGAGGATCCTTTGCTATGCTGCGCCTGTGATTGGTGGATGATGAAGTGTTGGTGGGATGTGGTGGGTGTAACCCAACATGCCATCACGACCTTGCGATCTCGAGGGAGGGGATGCACGAGCCAGGCCTGTACGACTGCATGCCCCTGTACTCCTTCGCTATGGTGAAGTCGTCAATGCACAACCTGCCTTCAGCCACCTGGGCATGATCATAATCATCATGAACGGACGAGGCGACTAAAAGGTTAAAAGGCTTTCCACACAATCTACCACTTCCATACTACCTTCCCCACTTCCATACTACATTCCCCCCTTCCATACTACATTACCCCCTTCCATACTACATTCCCCCCTTCCATACTACCTTCCCCCTTCCATACTACCCTTCCCCCCTTCCATACTACCTTCTCCTCTCCCAAACTACCCTCTCTCCTCACACACCACCCTGCCCACACCACCTTCCCTCCCACCCTGCCCACACCACCCTGCCCACACCACCTCCCCTCCCACCTTGCGACACTGCCTCTGCACGTAGGACTTCACCTGCTGCATGTCCATCGTGCTGAAGAGAGTCTTCAGACAGCGCTCCAGCATCTGTGCAGTCGTTTAATTGTCTTCCTTCTTCTCAGCTCTAACTAAACACAAATGCCTGTCACTCAAACTACTCGAAGCCCTATCTGCCCAAAAAAGTTTATATTAGCCCTTCACCACCCTCCTCCCTCTTCTCAACAACCACCCATCCACCCACCTTGGCAACCAACCAACCATCCACCCACCTTAGCAACCAACCAACCATCCACCCACCTTAGCAACCAACCAACCATCCACCCACCTTAGCAACCAACCACCCATCCACCCACCTTAGCAACCAACCAACCATCCACCCACCTTAGCAACCAACCAACCATCCACTCACCTTAGCAACCAACCAACCATCCACCCACCTTAGCAACCAACCAACCATCCACCCACCCTAGCAACCAACCAACCATCCACCCACCTTAGCAACCAACCAACCATCCACCCACCTTAGCAACCAACCAACCATCCACCCACCTTAGCAACCAACCAACCATCCACCCACCCTAGCAACCAACCAACCATCCACCCACCTTAGCGACCAACCAACCATCTACCCAGTCATCCACCTTGCACCCCTTCCTTCACCCACCCACCCAGCACGCACCTTGGAGACGACAGGGCAGTTGTCCCTCCTGACGGTCTCAATGCCCTTCGACAACATCACTGCAGCCTCCTGCGCAGGCCTCTCCCACATCATGCCACAGTACCTCTTCTTCGCAGACAACATGCAAGGCAGCAACACCTGCAGCATCATTGTAACCACTGTAGAACACCACGTATAAGACGCACTATATTCTTGATCTCAATAGTTTGCTAATTTATAATTTTTAACAGTGCAATGATAGAGTTTTCCGGCCTGACTTGCTATTTTTTGTCTTTAAAGGTTCCTTCTTTTACCGCATGCGCCTTTTGCTCCTACTTCCACTTTGCCTTTTATGCTTGCTATTGAAGGCGTCAAGGCGATTTGCATTGAAGCCTTTTATAGCGCATTCTTTGATGCTTGTGTGTTTGTTTGTATTTGTTTGTTCATATCTTTGTGTCTTAATTATTTGTATGTGTCATATCTTTGTGCATTTGTGTGTACATTTGTGTGTGTCATATCTTTGTGCATGTGTGTGTATATTTGTGTGTGTCCTATCTTTGTGCATGTGTGTGTATATTTATGTGTATCGCACGTTGGGTGAGATGATTAAGGAAAGTAGCGCATAGTTCAGAGGTGCAATGGAAGGACACTCCAACTAGGCACAACAACAACCTTCTCGAGCTTCAACTTGATTGGCTTGGCATTCGCCCTCGTGACCGCATCTGCAATCTCCTGACCAATCACAAACGCCTCTGCCTTGCTCCTTCCCTTCAGCAGCACGAACAAGCTGTCCAGACATTGGCATGCTCATCCATTAGTAACAAAAACAATAATAAAAACAAGCAGATAAATAATAATATATATTTATTAATTCTTACAAAAGCAATAATAAAACAATACCAAAAACAACAAGATGAATAATAATATATATTTTTAAATTCTTAAAAAGGCAGGCAGTCACCTGTCAGTGTCTCCGTAGAGCACCTGGGCGGCCCACTTGGCACTTGCCTCCACCAACGAGATCGCCTCCTCCACGATGTCCCTCGCCTTCTGTACAATGCTGTCGCCCACCTGCATGCATCAGGAGGTGCTCGTGATGATGAGGATGATGATAATGCATGATGATGATGCATGATGATGATGATGATGATGCATGATGATGCATGATGATGATGCATGATGATGCATGATGATGATGATGCATGATGATGATGATGATGATGCATGATGATGCATGATGATGATGATGCATGATGATGATGATGATGATGCATGATGATGCATGATGATGCATGATGATGATGATGCATGATGATGATGATGCATGATGATGATGATGATGCATGATGATGATGATGATAATGCATGATGATGCATGATGATGATGATGCATGATAATGATGATGCATTGGGATGTAGTCAGATCAGGGGGGGCGATCTGTTGAAAATCTTGGGAGGGTCCTAGCCAGAATAGGTGGCAATCCTGGGGGTCCTGGGGTCTCTAACATTAAGGTGGCCCCTAACTACCAAAAAGTGGGGGGGGGGTCTGGATCCCAGGACCCCCCAGGCTGGCCGCCCATGGTCATGATGTTGGTGATGATGGTGTTGATGATAATGATGGTGTTGATGATAATGATGGTGTTGATGATAATGATGATGATGCATGGGAAGGCGGTCCTGATGATGATTTATAGATGAGACTAAGTTTAATCTTTTTGTTATCTTGTTTGAATGATTCGTGAAGAACAAAAAATCGATTAATCGAATTTGCGATTGCGAGTAAGAACTTCCTCCTGCTACTTCCTTCATTTACACGAACCTCGACACAGGCCATGCGACCAGAGAAGCAGGCTGCGGTGTAACCGAATGTGACGTTGGCGATCAGCTTCAAGCCCAGTTGTCGTGCATGCAGCACCTTCTGCAAGTTCTGGAATGTTCACTGCCCATTAAAAAATTGAACCAACCAACAGTTCAATTCAATTAATGAGACCGAATTCAAATAAATTTCCATTTATTATGATGATGATTTTGTTGATTTAATATAGAGCGATTGAAACTTGCAAGTTATAATTTTAGTTTAGATATGTGCAGCACCACACACGCCCATTTGTTACACCTTGTCGTCTTTGTGGAGCTTCATGCTGTCCTTCACCATGATTCGTGTCTTCAGGATCTCCTCCACCATCCTGCCAATCATTCCAATCATCATGCATCATCCACCAAGCATCAACGCACTTCTCAACACCACACACACACCATGCAAGCCACTAGATGAAGTCGACATGCAGAAGCGCATTTGCATTAAATTCGATGAAAGTATTTCCGTATGGGACTGACTGCGAGATGACGCCCTTCCTGACATCCTCCTTCACGAATGCCACTCCATTAGAACAAATGTTGATGCTCTTGAGCAGCAGCTGAATTTCACATTAGATTTGGATTAATAAAAATAAGACAAATATTTTTTAGATCAAATAGTTTCCCAGTTAGACTAAAGTTTTATTATTTTTCTTTTTGATGAAATATTTGACAGTCAGACAAGAGTGATTTGCTGGAACACATTGAAAGTCTTCAATCTCACCTTCAGAAGATGAGGAGGATACTGCAGTGTAGTGCATCCAAATTTTATTGGCCCTTCACTGAAAAAAATATTTGAAATTGAACGTTTGTTCAACTATTTTCATTCTTATTTTTATTAGTGTTCACTTTTAGATTAAAAAACTTGTTTCTAGGTTCACTTTTCAATACTCTATTTCACGATGTTATTTCACGATTACTGCAAAAGTTTAGTGAAAAAATAAAATTCATTAAGAATTTATTAAATATTTTTTAGATGGAAATATTAGTGAAGAGCGAGCCGTCTGAGGCGGTTGATTACGAGGCTCAGTTGATGGAGTTGGTGGGCAAGAATGCCGAAACTGGAGTGACGAGTGACATGATCCTGTCGCAACTGCCCTCCTTCACGACGCAAGTGCTCGTTCAGTCAGTGAACAGTCTCATGAAAAAGAAGCAGTTGCAGATCGCCAAGAAATCTAATGGAGAACTCATCTACAAACTCAACCAATCCACTGTCTCGTCCTCTCTGAAGGGCTCAGACAACGAGGAGAAGTTGGTGTACCAGTTGATAGGCGACAGTGGCAACAAGGGCATATGGAACAAGGACCTGCATCACCTCTCCAAGATCAACATCACACGCCTCAACAAGGTCCTCAAAAAGATGGAGGGAGAAAAACTCATTAAAAGAGTCAAGTCTGTAGCGCACTCTGCACGCAAGATGATCTACATGCTTTATGACTTGACGCCTGACAAGTCATTGACGGGAGGCGCGTGGTACGGTCCACAAGGCTTCGACGTCGAGTACGCAGAGGCACTTGCCCAATGTTGCGTGTCCATCCTGGCGAAGAAGAGGAGCAGCAATGAAGACGCCAGCCTCATCAGCAAGCTGGAACGACAATTCATGACGTCGGAGCAGATCCTGCAGGTGATCATCGACCACAAGGTGAGCAAGACGGAACTGAGTCTGAAGGACATCGAGTGGCTGCTCGAGACGCTGGTCTTCGATGGGGTGGTTGAGAGGGACGTGGCGAGTGAAGGGGCTGCCACAAAGAGGTACCGCTCGAAAGGCGAGTGCGTCAGAGGCAGTGGCATAGTGAAGGTGCCGTGTGGCGGGTGTCCGCTGAGCAGACAGTGCCACTTCGACGGCTTCATCTCTCCGCAGACGTGCCAGTACATGAGCGAGTGGTTGGATGCCATCTTCTGACGATTTACTTTCTTTCTTTCTCCCAACTCACTCATCCACCATTCATGACTTGTATTTATATCTGTTGTCTCCATTGATTTAATAAAAATCATCAAAAATTGTCTTTTTCATTTGAAATATAAACTAAAAAATAATTTTTGGAAAGACATTTAAACTAGAGCTGTTCCACGATTAAGAATTGCAGAAGATGACAAGTACTTTCTTGCCAGTTTCGCAAGAGCCGGATATGTTCCTTCGTGTTGTTGCCACCAAACAAGGACAACTCTCAAAGCCTACTTCAGATTTTGTTCGATAACGTTGAATTATTGACTTAGTAATCATTGAGGTATCTTCATCTTCGGAATCTGAAGTTAAATATGTTCGTAGTCTCTTGTTTGGTGAAGGCTGTATAGTTTTTGAAGGTTTTTTTCTTTCTAATAGTTTCTTAAACTCTTTCATTTGTTTAAACTTTAAACTTTAAAGACATTTTATAATTTTCAATCGGGGGTCTAATGATGTGGCAATTCTTAATCACTGGATATTCTGATTAAACTTTCTCTGGTCCAGTTCAGAAATAAATTTCTCTTTAAAACGAATGGCATAACTTAGATCATTATCTGAACTGCATAGTTTTTGTGTAAGGTAGCAAATTGCAAGTAAACTTCTTGAACAACAAGTAATGAGAAGTTTTTAATGAAATGCAATTTTCCCCATTCGTTTGTTCAACGAACTTAGTTGACAGTAAATTGAGAGAGTGTTTGTGTTGGTTCTAGGATAAAAAGTCTTCCGGATAAAAAGTCCTCGGATAAAAAGTCCTCGGATAAAAAGTCCTCCGGATAAAAAGTCCTCCGGATAAAAAGTCCTCCGGATAAAAAGTCCTCCGGATAAAAAGTCCTCCGGATTAAAATTATTTTGGATAAAAAGTCTTCAAGATAAAAATCTTCAAAAAATTACTTTTCAAGGAAAAATACGTGATTAATACGTGATCCTTGAAACTTTAAGAATAAAATTTAATACTTTTATCTAATGTTTGCTATATTTTTTTCGTTCAATCTCGAAATAGCATTTGAATAAATTTGACTTGGCTGTTGTTGTTTCGTCACTTTAACTATAAAATTGTTTGCTGGTTCTTGATCGTGATTATAAAAAGTCTTCAATGAAATAATCTTTAAAAAAGAATACGTGATCCTTAAAACTAAAAGATTAAAATTTAAAACTTTAATCTAATGTTTGCTCTATTTTTTTTCTTTTAATCTGGAAATAGGATTTGAATACATTTGACTTGGTTGTTGTTGATTCCTCACTTTAATCATTAAGTTTTCTGCTGGTTCTTGATGAGTATTGAATATTAAATAAAATAAAACACATGGTTATTATTTTATTTAGAAAATATTTAAAAAAACAACCAACTTTAAAAAATAATTTAATCACCCTTCACCTCACCCACATCACCATGATAATCATTGCCACAGAATCATTGTCTTTACCAATACAGCATCTTCAGCATCACAACATTATATATGATGGTGTTGTCATTATCTTCAAGGCACTGACCAGGGAGGACAAAAAAAGCAGACAAAGGAAAGATAGTAGAACAATATAGTGGAGTGGATAAAGTTTGAGCTCAAGGGCTGTTTGAGACTATCAGAAAATCAAAAGGAATGGAGGAAACTGGTTGGAGGTCTTACTGTGGTGCCCCAATAGTGTTTAAGAACATAGCCTATAGTCTGACTGACTGATTTATTCAAAATTTTATAAATGTAATATATTATTTTTATAAATTAATAAAATAAATACTATATATTATTCAACTAAAAATAATATTTTTATAGTTTTATGAATTAATAATATAAATACTAAAGGCTTCAAAATATTATTAACCATAATAAAATGAGTTAAAATAGTCTATTCTAGATGTAGCAAAAACAAAAACTGAAGCACCCAATGTTGTTTAAGACTCCAGCTTATAGTCCTATAGACTGACTGACTGACTGAATGACTGATTTAACCAAAATCATAATAAAAATTTACTATTTTAATAAATTAATTAAATAACTATATCAATTAATTTCATATTTAGAAGAGTCGTTCAGAAGACAGTATGTCCTTCAACTGCAGAGCTCATCTGCCTGGTGAATTAGGTAGCCAGTGGGTGCTTGCAAGATTTGCACTGGTGCTCAATCTGAGGTCCTAGCACTTCTTCCTCTAGATTATTATGTCTTCTATTTGATATTTCCTAAGTTGGCTACAAAATATTAAAAATAATTAATTAGTCTTTTCTTAATATTTGATCATTATAATTTTTTAAAAACATTATTTTACATTCATTAAAATTAATAAAATGACATAAAATTTAATTAAATTATATAAAAAGTTAATTAAATTATATAAAAACTTAATAAAATAATGTAAAAAATAATAAAATAATATAACAAGTTAATAAAATACTATAAAAAGTTAATAAAAGTATGTAAAATGCACTTATTCCTCCAGTGGGTGCTTGCAAGCTTTGCACTGGAGCTCAATCTAACACCCTAGCACTTCTTCCTCCAGATTAATTATGTTTTCTATGTGATATTTCCTACACTTGCTACAAAATATTTAAAATAATTAATTAGTCTTATATAAAAAGCACTTCTTCCTCCAGTGGGAGCTTGCAAGCTTTGCATTAGTGCTCAATCTGAAGCCCTAGCACTTGTTCCTCCCGATTATTCATGTCTTCTATTTGATATTTCTTAATTAATTAGTCTCTTAATTGTATATGTTAATTAAAATTGTTTCTAAATTTTTTTTTACATTCATTAAAATTAATAAAATTATATAAAAGCACTTCTACTTTCCGATTATTCTTTTCTTCCTTGGAGCTCTAACCACATTTCACATACAACTCCGAATGTTCCATGTCTTCTATTTGATATTAATTAATTAATTAGTCTTTCCTCAGTATTTGTTAATTAAAAATATTTCTAACCATTATTTACATTCATTAAAATTAATAAAATCATATAAAAAGCACTTCTTATACCCGATTATTCTTTTCCTCCTGGGAGCTCTAACCACATTTCTCATAAAACTCTGAAAGTTTCATGTCTTCTATTTGATATTTCTAACATAAGCTAAAAATAAGAAACAAACACAACCAATTCAAATTTATTCAAATGCTATTTCGAGATTGAACGAAAAAAATATAGCAAACATTAGATAAAAGTATTAAATTTTATTCCTAAAGTTTCAAGGATCACGTATTAATCACGTATTTTTTCTTGAAAAGTAATTTTTTGAAGATTTTTATCCGGAGGACTTTTTATCCGGAGGACTTTTAATCCTGAGGACTTTTTATCCGGAGGGTTTTTTATCCGGAGGACTTTTTATCCGGAGGACTTTTTATCCGGAGGACTTTTCATCCGGAGGACTTTTTATCCGGAGGACTTTTTATCCGAGGACTTTTTATCCGAGGACTTTTTATCCGGAGAACTTTTTATCCGAGGACTTTTTATCCGAGGACTTTTTATCCGGAGGACCTTTTATCCGTTTACCGTTTGTGTTCCCTTGCTGACAACGTAGCCAACACAGCAAAAACAGTTTAATTTTGATACATTTAATGCATTTAAACTTTTAAATTCTTTAATTTTTTAAAATGCTATAAAATATTTAACGGCGTTAACATTTTTAACGAGCGTTAATTGATTAAAGCGTAAATAGAAGTTAACTTAGATTAAAGCACAGCTCTACTTCAAACGAGGAATGCAATCTACTTTCAATAGGAGTGTTTCAATGGAAACACTCGATTCGATGAGAGGGGCACCACGTCCTCGCATCAAAAGCAACGGTGCGCTGCAAGCCACTTCATGGCGCCTTGCGGGGCTCCCACTGTGCCAATCCCACTGTGCCAATCCCACTGTGCCAATCCTACTGTGCCAATCCTACTGTGCCAATCCCACTGTGCCAATCCCACTGTGCCAATTCTACTGTGCCAATCCCACTGTGCCAATCCCACTGTGCCAATCCCACTGTGCCAATCCCACTGTGCCAATCCCACTGTGCCAATCCCACTGTGTCATTCCTACTGTGCCAATCCCACTGTGCCAATCCCACTGTGCCAATCCCACTGTGCCAATCCCACTGTGCCAATCCCACTGTGTCATTCCTACTGTGCCAATCCCACTGTGCCAATCTCACTGTGCCAATCCCACTGTGCCAATCCCACTGTGCCAATCCTACTTTCAACGAATTTCTGTAAAAAAATCCTCTATATAATGCGAAGTTTCTAATTGCATCTCAATTTCAATTACAATGTGGTTCTATGGAGTCTGTTTAAACACAATTACTTAGAAAGCCGTTGTAAACAAGACGTTTTTTTCCTTGTTGGTATATAAAACTTTTTGAAAAGTATAGCAAAGGACTGCATTGCCGATCGACCACCCCGCTTCAACACTTACGTGGAAACAAATCGTAAGACACGAATACAACACCTACCACACCACTTTTCATCGACCACACCACTCTTCATCCACCACACACACCTGAGATGCGTGAAGAGCTCCGAACGACCAAGGCAGGTAGCGAAGCAGTAGTTGTGAGCGATCATCACTGAAGGGTAGAGGCTCTGGAAATCGAGCACAACGACAGGGTCGCTGTAGAGGCCAGTGACAGGCTGCAGGTTGAGTGGGATGCACTGTGGAGGCAGCATGGAAGCCCTCTGTTCTGCCGAGGGAGAAACTGCAATCAGGTTGCGAGGCTTGGCCAGTCGCAACATCATCGACTCCACTCTGTACTGGATGTGTGCATGTGAGGTGTGTGATCTGAGAGTGATTTGGTGCAGCATGGCAAACTGCCTCAACAACACCCCACCTGCCACAACAACAACACTCCACCTTCCACAACAACAACAACACCCCACCTGCACAACAACAACACCTCACCTGCCTCAACAACAACAACACCTCACCTGCCACAACAACAACAACACTTCACCTGCCACAACAACAACAACACCTCACCTGCCTCAACAACAACAACACCTCACCTGCCACAACAACAACAACACCTCACCTGCCACAACAACAACAACACCTCACCTGCCACAACAACAACAACACCTCACCTGCCACAACAACAACAACAACACCTCACCTGCCACAACAACAACAACAACCTACCTGCCACAACAACAACAACATCTCACCTGCCACAACAACAACAACACCCCACCTGCCACAACAACAACAACACCTCACCTGCCACAACAACAACAACACCCCACCTGCCACAACAACAACAACACCTCACCTGGGAGCCTCTGCTCAACACCTCGAAGAACTCGATTCCATAGATGCGCGCCATCTCACTCGTCTGCGCCACAACGTCCATGCGCTCCAGCATCAAGACGTTGGCATGGCAACGCTCCAAGTAGTAGTCGATCGTCTTACACCTTGGAGGCCGTCGTATGTGAAAGTTATGAGATATTTTTGAGAATAAATCGAAAATTATTTGTTTTAAAATAAAATGCAAGAGCCTCAAAAAGCCACTCGTACTCTGAAGTCCGCAAGATGATCATCATCACCCACCCATGGAGAGAGAGGTCAGAGTTGAAGCAGGAGGAGAGATAGTGATGCGAGAAGTGAGGGTACCTCCTGTGTAGCACGTGGAATGCAGTGTTCTCGAAGGTGTAGTTGTTGAGAGAGAGCTGCAAGAGAGAGGCTGGATGATTCTCCACTCTTTATTAATCTGAATACTACTACTACTACTACTACTACTACTACTACTACTACTACTACTACTACTACTACTACTACTACTACTACTACTACTACTACTACTACTACTACTACTACTGCTACTACTAATAATACTTCTAACCCTTCGTAACAACAACTCCTTCTCACAAGCCATCCGACCCCCTTCACCACTCCCCTTACCTTCTTCTACCCTTCTAAACCACTCCCACTCCCACAAAGCACCTCGTATCTCAGGATCCTCCAGATGTTTAGTAGCACCCTCCCAGGCACCCTCACATCCCCCAGTGAGTACCAGCCTTCGTCGTCGTTGTTGTTGTCAAGTTGTTGTTGTGGCTTTTGTGGTTGGTGTTGGAATTTTTTCTTTTTATCTTCTTTATTTTCTGAATGAAATGATAAGTTATAAATTAAATTTATAAAAATCTATTAACACAGACAATCAGTCAACAAAGACATTCCCCCAAACAACACCCACTCAACATCCACTCAACGCCCAAACAACACCCACTCAACACCCACTCAACACCCACTCAACACCCAAACAACACCCACTCAACACCCACTCAACACCCACTCAACATCCACTCAACGCCCAAACAACACCCACTCAACACCCACTCAACACCCACTCAACACCCAAACAACACCCACTCAACACCCACTCAACACCTACTCAACACCCCCTCAACACCCACTCAACACCCACTCAACACCCACTCACCACCCACTCAACACCCACTCAACACCCACTCAACACCCACTTTACACCCACTCAACACCCACTCAACGTCCACTCAACACCCACTCAACATCCACTCAACGCCCAAAAAAACACCCACTCAACACCCACTCAACACCCACTCAACACCCACTCAACACCCACTCACCACCCACTCAACACCCACTCAACACAGACAACGCACACAATCCTACAGTCATCACCCATCCATCCATGCCCAGGCAGGCAGCACCGAGGAGAGGGGACAAGAGGGAGGGCAGAGGGATGTGGAGACGTGAAGCCCTGTTGAACAGGTACCCCCATGACGACCTCTCCACTTCATATCCCACCAGGATGTCGACGTCGTGACTGAGGAGGGAAAGAGGAGGGTTGTGAGGAGGAGGAGGAGGAGGGATGTTGTATGGGAGGAAGAGGTGGAGTATGGAAGAAGTGAGGGTGGAGCGAAGGCAAAGGGGCTGTTGAAAAAAAAGAGGGTGGGGATGAGGAAGGAGGGGATGTTTAGGGAGAAAAAGGAGAAAAGAGTGCTGAAAGTGAACAAAGTGCTTTTCTACAACTCTTAGTCTTCAAACATTCAGCTACAATTAATGAAACGACAAAATCATCGAAATGACCTACAATTTAACCAGGTCAACAACTCGGTCAATAAGGTCAAGTTCACTGTGGCAGCAAGTGACATTGAGGAGAGGTCTGTGCAGGAGGTGGGGCAGGTGGTTGAGGGTGGAGGGGTGCATGCATGCCTTCACCAACAACACTCCCATTTCCCTGCTGCAGCTGCCTCCAGAGCTGCTTGCAGATGTGTCAGCGTTGTCGTTCTCTTGAGGAGTGACGTCTTTGAAGATTCTATCTGCAGTATCTTCTCTCCCACCACCACCACTACTACCACCACCACCACCCCCACTCTCACCACCACCACTACTACCACCACCACCACCCCCACTCTCACCACCACAAGCACCACTACCACCACTACCACCACCACCAATACCACCGCCACCACCACCACCACCACCACCACCACCACCACCAACACCACCACCACCACCACCACCCCCTTCAGCATTGCCTCCTCTCTCATTGCTGAGACAGTAGCACGCCACCAGAATGGGGTCAAGGTCAGGGTCAGGCAGAAGATCACCTCTGGTGCCGACGTGAAGCTCGACGGACATCAGGTTCAAGTACTGCGTCTGTAGTGTGGTTCGGTGGCGTGAAATGGTGTGGTGATGGTAGTGGTGTGATGTAGTGTGGTGGTTGAGTGTGCTGTGGTGGTAGTGGAAGTGGTGGTGTGGTGGTTAAGTGTGCTGTGGTGGTAGTGGAAGTGGTGGTTAAGTGTGCTGTGGTGGTAGTGGAAGTGGTGGTGTGGTATTAGTAGTGTGGTGTGGTGAGATGTGATCGTGTCATAGCGGTGGAGTAGTGTGATTGTGTAGTAGTGGTAATGTGGTGTAAAAGCAGTAGTGTGGTTTGGTAGTGGCAGTGGTGGCGTGAATCTCAAAATGGAAATTCGAAGGGTGGAATGGAGGAGCGAACATCAGTGGCTTCCTTGGCCTCGTCCACGTTGAGGGAGTCGACTTTGAAGTTGAAGCAGTTTGCAGGAGTGACGGCGTCTATCTGCGAGTACAAGGAGTGGTTCAGTGTGGTGCCTGCTGCCCTGCTTGGTGTTGCAGTGCTTGTGGCTTTGATGCTTGTGCTATGAGTTGTAGTAGTTGTTGTAGTAGTGGTTGTTTTGGGGATGGTTGTAGTAGTTGTAGTAGTGGTTGTTTTGGGGATGGTTGTAGTAGTTGTAGTAGTGCTTGTTTTGGGGATGGTTGTAGTAGTTGTAGTAGTGCTTTCAGAAGTTATGGTTGCAGTAGTAGTAGAAGTTATGGTTGTAGTAGTAGTAGTAGTAGTTATGGTTATAGTAGTAGTTGAAACACTGTTCGTGAGAGGAGCAGTGCTAGTTATAGTTGCAGCAGCAGCTCCATCTTCCATCTCAACCTCCTTCTGACTTGGCATCTCCCTTCGACATCGAAGCATCCTCAGTCTCTTCCTGCATCTACTATTACTCCAATTTGTATCTTTATTGCTCTTATCATTATTACTTCTATTATTTCTATAATTATTTCTATTATTATGATTATGATGATTGTTGTTGTTGTGAAGGGTGCTGGGGGTGGAGTTCTGAGTGCACAGTTGCTTGGTAGGGAGTGGCCTTGGTGCAAGAGAAGACTTTGTTGCAGTGCCTGGAATGACGTCATCATCATCATCCTCATAATCATCATCATTATCATCACTATCTAACTTATTTTTATTTTCATTATTATTATTATTATTTTCCTCGGTAGCATTGGCAGCTACTCCCGCTTGCACACTGGCATAAGGAGGGGCTTGCTTCTTGAAGGTGAGTCGGACGTGCTGATGATGATGTTGATGATGCTGATGATGATGCTGATGATAATGATGATGAAGACGAGATCTTGGAAGGTGGTGCTTGAGAGGCAATCTTGTGTGTGTTGAAGGGTGTGTTGTGTGTGTTGAAGGGTGTGTTGTGTGTGTTGGAGGGTGTGTTGTGTGTGTTTGAGGGTGTGTTGTGTGTGTTGGAGGGTGTGTTGTGTGTGTTGAAGGGTGTGTTGCGTGTGTTGAAGGGTGTGTTGGTTGTGTTGAAGGGTGTGTTGTGTGTGTTGAAGGGTGTGTTGTGTGTGTTGAAGGGTGTGTTGTGTGTGTTGAAGGGTGTGTTGTGTGTGTTGGAGGGTGTGTTGTGTGTGTTGGAGAGTGTGTTGTGTGTGTTGGAGGGTGTGTTGTGTGTGTTGGAGGGTGTGTTGTGTGTGTTGAGAGATGCCTCGGGAATTTGAGCTTAGTGAATGTAGTAGCTTCGGTGGTGGTCGAGACGGTAATGGTGGTGGCTGCAAGGTGTGGCGGTGGCAGGTAGCTGATGCTGAAAAGGTCAAAAACACTTGAGTGCAAAAACTCCGGCAGTTCTGACACCTGTGATGGCGATGATGATAATGATGATGCTGATGATAGTGTTGATGGTGAAGATGGAGGTGATGATTATGATTATGGTAGTGGAGATGATGATGATGAATATGGTAGTAGAGATGATGTTGATGGTGGTGGTGAAGATGATGGTGTTAGTAGTGGTGATGATGGAGATGATGATGATGATTATGGTAGTAGTGATGATGATGATGGTGGTGGTGATGATGATGGTGTTAGTAGCGGTGAAGATGGTAATGATGATACAAAACTTACTAACACAATTCGGAAGCAATACAAACTTCTCGCAATTCTTGTTCATTCTTCAAACAATTATTTATATTTAAATGCTAAATTCTCTAAAATAAAAATATAAAATTCTTTGAATGAACTAATTGAAATTGAAATAAATATGTACACATATATAATTGAAAGGATCTCACAGTCGCTTGTGCATGATGTGCCTGCCATGGCCTGTGCTTACCCTGCTGCGCCTGTTGTGGCAGTAGGCGCTTGCCTAGGCACACTGAAGCAACAACAACTACAATGCTTAACAGAACAAAAAACTATGCATAACAACTACGACCACAACAACAAAAGCAAAAACAGCAACGACCACAACAACAACAGCAACAACAACAACGACCACAACAACAACAGCAACAACAACAATGACCACAACAACGACCACAACAACAACAACGACCACAACAATGACCACAACAACGACCACAACAACAACAACGACCACAACAACAACAACAACAACAACAACGACCACAACAACAACAGCAACAACAACAATGACCACAACAACGACCACAACAACAACAACGACCACAACAACAACAACAACAACAACAACGACCACAACAACAACAGCAACAACAACAATGACCACAACAACGACCACAACAACAACAACGACCACAACAACAACAACAACAGCCACCCATACAACAAGAGGGACTGACAAGCGCGTGAGAACATCAGCGAGCACTTCGTGGTGCAGAGGGGCAGGGTAGAGGGCGTGCAAGGTGCTCTGCTGCAGGCCTCTCCTCTGAACTCTCTTCCTCGCCGTGGTGGTGGTAGTGGTGTCCTTGTTCATGTTGTTGATGTTGTTGATGTTGATAATGTCGTTGTTGTTGTTGTCGTTGATGTTGTTGTTGTTCTTATTCTGGAGGCTGGGATGAGTGACTGACTCAGACGACGAGAAGATGGCAAGTCTTTCAAGAACATCCTGGTCAGCAGGTGATGATGATGATTGAAGGAAGGATGGTGGTGATGATGATGATTGAAGAAGCGGTGGTGATGATGATGAGGGTGATTGGAGAAGCAGTGGTGGTGATGACGACTGCTTGGGTGGTGGTGATGATGATGACTTGAAGACTTCAAGACTGGAGAAGTCATGGGAGGAGTTTCGGCTGGGAGCTTCAAGGACAGAGTCAACGTTCCTCTGCCTCTTCCTCCTCCTCACTTCACCCCTCTCCTTCCTCCTCTTATCTCTCTCACTCCTCTTTTCCCTCCTCCCTTTCTTGCACCTCCTCAACCTCGCCAACAGACTGACGAAGGATGCTGAGTGAGTGCCTTCATGATCATCATCGACAACAACATCGCCATCAGTGCACACTTCGTTCTTCTTTTTGTTACAGTTGTTGTCATTGTTGATGTCGTTGTTGTCATTGTTGTTGTCGTTGTTGTCATTGTTGATGTCGTTGTTGTCATTGTTGTTGTCGTTGTTGTCATTGTTGTTGTCGTTGTTGTTCTTGATGTTGTTGTTGATGTTGTTGTTGATGTTGTTGTTGTTGTTGTTGTTGTCATTGTTGATGTTGTTGATGATGTTGTTGTTGTTGTTGTTGATGTTGTTGATGTTGTTGATGATGTTGTTGTTGTTGTTGTTGATGTTGTTGATGTTGTTGTTGTTGATGTTTGCGATAGTTTGCGAAATATTGTGGTCAGTGTTCGTCTGACAACTCTTATCCGTCAGGGTGACGTCATTATAGTTGACATCATCATCATCACCATACTCACATAACAGACTGTCACTAATGTCACATCTCTCATCATCATCATTATCACCACCACCATCATCATTACCATTAACACCACCACCATCATCATCATCAGCGACAATTGTTAGATCTATATACTCATTCAATAATTTTTCGCCTGATGATGAGAATTCTGGTGATTGTGCTGATGGTGATGATGATGATGGTGGTTGTGATGATGATGATGTTATCGATGGTAGTGGTGATGGTGGCCGTGGTAATGATAGTGATGATGGTGGTGGTGGTGATAATAGTGTTTCAATAGATGAAAAAGTCTTCTTTCTTCTTTCAGTTTGAGTGAATGCCCTATCATCATCATCATCATCTCCACACCCATCAGCTCTCATATCAGATGTCCCACCATCATCAGCACCACCCATCAGCCCACTAGCACCATCATCAGCACCACCCATCAGCCCACTAGCATCAGCATCAGCACCACAACTTCCGTACACATAGAATGACTTGATGCTGTTGGAAAGTTGAAAATTCTAGAGATGAATAATTAATTGCTGAATCTAAATAATAATCATTATCAGGAACAACATCATCATCATCAGGAACAACATCATCATCATCAGAAACAACATTATCATCATCAGGAATAATAAAATCATCATCAGGAACAACATCATCATCATCAGGAATAACAACATCATCATCAGGAACAACAACATCATCAGGAACAACATCATCATCAGGAACAACATCATCATCAGGAACAACATCATCATCAGGAACAACATCATCATCAGGAACAACATCATAATCAGGAACAATATCATCATCAGGAACAACATCATCATCAGGAATAATATCATCATCAGAAACAACATCATCATCATCAGGAATAATAAAATCATCATCAGGAGCAACATCATCATCAAGAACAACATCATTATCAGGAACAACAACTACATCATCAGGAACAACATCATTATCAGGAACAACATCATCATCAAGAACAACATCATCATCAGAAACAACATCATCATCAGAAACAACATCATCATCAGGAACAACATCATCATCAGGAACAACATCATCATCAGGAACAACATCATCATCAGGAACAACCTCATCATCAGGAACAACATCATCATCAGGAACAACATCATCATCAGGAACAACATCATCATCAGGAACAACATCATCATCAGGAACAACATCATCATCAGGAACAACATCATCATCAGGAATAATATCATCATCAGAAACAACATCATCATCATCAGGAATAATAAAATCATCATCAGGAGCAACATCATCATCAAGAACAACATCATTATCAGGAACAACAACTACATCATCAGGAACAACATCATTATCAGGAACAACATCATCATCAAGAACAACATCATCATCAGAAACAACATCATCATCAGAAACAACATCATCATCAGGAAGAACATCATCATCAGGAAGAACATCATCATCAGGAACAACATCATCATCAGGAACAACATCATCATCAGAAACAACATCATCATCAGGAACAACATCATCATCAAGAGTATAAAAATGTAAACTAACGCTTCGTCTTCAGGGTCGAAGCACATAGACATCTGCAAGCTCTCCAGTTCATCATCATCATCATCACCAGGAACATCATCATCATCACCACCTCCAGTCAAGCCTCCCTCTTTGTTGTTGTTGTGCGTCTTGTTGAGACTGTTGCTGGCCTGCCCCTTCGTGACGTCATCCTCCTGCCTGCACACCACCTGAGACAGCACTGAGTCGTGCTCCTCCATGCCGTCCAGCAGCACGTCATCATCATCATCATCATCAGCATCATTATCATTAGCAACAGCAAAAACATCATTACTAGCACTGCCAGCATCAATATTATCATTATCATTGTTGTTGTTGTTGTTGTCATTGTTGTTGTTGTTGTTGTGAAGAGGAGTAGGAGTGGTGGTTTGTGAGTTGGTGGAAGAAAGCGCTTGCAGGATTTCCAAGAGGCTTTCGTCTGGCTGCTTGTTATTTAGGTTGAGGTTGTTGTTGTTGATGTTGTTGTTGTTGTTGTTGTTGTTGTTGACATGGTTATGGTTACATTTGTTGCTGTCGAGACCCCTGATGACTCTCTCAAGCTCCTCTTGCCACTGCACTTCCTTGCGTGTCTTCTGAGGCTTCCTCTCTGTCGATGCATGCATCCATTCATCAATTCATTCACCAATTCATCCATCCATTCATTCACCAATTCATCCATTCACAAATTCATCCATTCATTCAATCACCAATGCATGCATCCATTCATCTCCAAGTGCATCCATCAATTCATCCGCAAGTGCATGCATCAGTGCATTCTTCAATTCATCCACTCCGATCTCAGCAACCAATCAATAGGCGTACCTGGAGACGAGGGCGGAGTCAGCCTCTGCAGCAACCTCCTCCTCCTCCTCCTCACCTCCTCATCCTGCCACAACGCCATCAAACCAGGATTGCCTGCCTTCTGCTGCAACTCTTGACTGCAGCTTCCTATAGTGGTGATAGTAGTAGTAGTAGTAGTAGTAGTAGTAGTAGTAGTAGTAGTAGTAGTAGTAGTAGTAGTAGTAGTAGTAGTAGTAGTAGTAGTAATAGTAGTAGTAGTAGTAGTAGTAGTAGTAGTAGTAGTAGTAGTAGTAGTAGTAGTAGTAGTAGTAGTAGTAGTAGTAGTAGTAGTAGTAGTAGTAGTAGTAGTAGTAGTAGTAGTAGTAGTAGTAGTAGTAGTAGGGATGGTACTTGCGAGTAGAGGGTTGAGGATGTGGCAGGCAAGGGCATCCACCTCCAACTCACATGAGGAAACTCTCGCTACATCATGGGTGAGACTCCTGTGGTGATGATGATGCAGATGATGATGATGATGATGATGATGATGCAGATGATGATGATGATGTCGACAGTTATGCAATGATAGCAATCAGGCATGAGCAGTGAGGCAGTGAAGGCTTACTGGTCGACTGAGTGCACATTCCACTTCTTGCCTGGAAGGAAATGTTGGCGCGGTAAGACTCTACTACTACTACTACTACTACTACTACTACTACTACTACTACTACTACTACTACTTCTATTACTACTACTACTACTACAATGGGAAGCACTCACATGCGAGGGAGGGCAAGGGAGGTCTGAAGAGGACTGTGGACAGCTCGACGAAGTTCATGCCGAAGAGGTTGTGGTCGATGAAGGCCTGTTGAATTGAAGAGTGGTGTGTGTCGTTGAAGTCACTGGGAATATCTACCTCCTTTAAAATAGCATCATCATTCTCATAATCATTATCATCAGCAGCACCACCTGCAATGTGTATGGAATGTGTGACTCATGTGGTTGAAAACTCATTCCCATCACAGAGCCTGCCAACAACAAGTTTGCCACTCTGTGTGTGGGTGTGTGCATGTGTGTGCGTGTGTTTGTGTGTGTGTGGGGGGTGGGTGTAAGTATTCATCGATTTACTTGCTATCTTTATTTGTGTTTTAAAATTCATAAATGTTTTATAAATGTCTCATTACGCACACAACTTGCTGCAACTAAATGAATGATGCACATGCCCACCACACTGAGCGTTGTCACTGTAGGTGCGAGTATACATGTACAAGACGGGTGTTTCTAATGGCGCACGTGGCTTGCATGCGGTTTGTAGACGCACCTTCTGACCATGGAGGGATTGTAGAGGAAGATCTTGAGGAAGGGCTCTTCATCGTTGTGGAAGCCATAGAAGGGTCTGTTGGAGGTAATGATTCCTCATGAGCAGACACACGAGATGGAGAATCACATGATGTGGTAGTGAGAATCGTACATGCCAGAGACGAGAGTGATCTTGTAGACATGCTGTTGCTTGGAGGCGCCTCTGGCCAGACTGGAGTTGACAGCCTGGTCGATGCTGGAAGCGAAAGTCAAGAGGTGTCTGTCGTCTGCCTGCATCTTCTTGTCTGCCTTGACGTAGATGTAAGGAAAGACTCCGTGCAGACACAGGCAGCACTTTTGGCCTGTTTGAGTTTGTTGAAGAAATTGTAGAAAAGACATGGAATTATGTTTTTAGAAATATAATATAAATCAAGGTTTGAGAAGTAGTGTGACCTTCGGGCGTGGATCCAAAGATGTTGATGATGGGCACTTTGCGGACATCACTTTGTCTGAAAGTGGAGTAGGTGTTGTCCAGGCCTGCAACCGCATCCACCATGCTCCATTCTGTTGTCACAATGCGCACAGAAAACATCGTCATCATTCTATTATTTTTACTCTTATAAATTCATATTTTTGCCAACTTTTGTATTTATTTTGATCATTAGATTTACAAATTGAAAAAAATTATATCACAACTTAAAATCAATAATTAAATATATTTCAACAATTTGGAATATCTTTGAAAAAACTTAAAGCTAATTATTGCTTTCAAAGGTTTGCAATTAAATTTAAAAAGACTTTAAAGGATAAATGAGTAAAAGTAATGGCTTTTAAATAGGAATGGCTAAACCCTATTCACGAACATTGAGATTTGCAAGCAAATAAATGTTAAAAAACTATGGAGAAAAAAAATTGATAATATACATATTTTTTTTAAAATCAAATAATTTCAATTGTTAAAAAGTAAATTGAGATAAAACAATGAGTTAAAGTTTTTGTATTAAAATGATAAACAGACTTCTAAAACTTTTACCGACAAGATTTTACACTTTCCATCACATACATACCTCAATTCCAATACTTTCTAGTCTCAATTATGTATCTGAATCGTTATCCAACAGAGGCCTGCTCAAAGTGTCAGGCCCTGACAGCGTTTCCTTCCTGCAGGGCATGGTCACTGCAGACGTCAGCCAACTCACAAATCAAGGAAATGAAACTTTCGATAAAGCAATCTACTCCATGATTCTCAACAGTCAAGTACCTTACCAAATATAAAAATATTTCTTTCAAGCTTGTAATAATATCTTGCAATTAATAGGATATTATCATTTTTTAATATGTATTAATCTTTTATTTTATCGAAAAAATAATATTCTAAAATAAATCATTTCAGGGCAGAGTCTTGTATGATGTCTTTCTTTACAGGATAGATGAACTTTTCAAAAAAGATTTTTCCATTTTAATTGAATGTGAGAAAAACCTCACTGATGAAATAACTAATTATCTGAAAAAATACAAAATAAGAAAAAAGGTAATCCTTATATTAAGTGGAATATATTTTATAAATAATATTTACATATAAGTCATAAGATACTTTTATAATCTCAAAAGAACTACCCAACAGTTGCAGTTCTACACTTTCAATGACTTCTCCACTTGGGTGATTATGAAGAACAGTCAAGAACCTCCACTCCTTAACTTCACTCTCTCCATTTCGAACACTCACAACGCCACCTTCTGCCAACCAGATCCTCGTCTGCCATGGTTGTGTCAGCGTCTGCTGCTGCCGGTCGGCATGAAAGGTGCATTGTGTAGAGCCTTCATTTAGCAATTGAAGCGACACTAAACAATATGAATTTTTCAAAATGCTTCAGAGTATGGTCTATATTGTTTTTCATGATTTGCAAATGTCACACACATCCAAGTGAATGAACTCGTCCTCACTGCAGCTTCAGACGTGGTTGAGCAGGCAACTACAGAGGCGACTGGAGTGTACAGGCAACTGAGGTATGAGCATGGAGTGGCTGAAGGCAGGTCTGAACTGCCCTCCCTCTCGACCACCCCCCTCGAGGCCAACCTGCACTTTCTCAAAGGAGGTTCTATGATTGTCTGCTTCCATCTTCAACTGCCGCATTAGACATTGTCCATGACTTTTCAACACGCCAAGAAACCATTCCACTTCATCAGCACTACACACTCCACCACTACTTTCCACCACACTTTTCTACTCTACACTCCACTCCACACTCTACCACTTCACACCACACCGCATTCTCCACATTGCACCATTGCAGTGAGCTTCAGCAAGGGCTGCTACGTGGGTCAAGAGTTGACTGCACGCACCCACCACACTGGCGTCATCAGGAAGAGGATCATGCCCCTCTCCTCTAAGTCAACGTCTCTCTCATCCATGCCACCAAATCATGCATCCCTCAATTATTAAGTGTTATACTCTCCCTTACATCATGATCTTTTCCTTTCCACCATCTCATCACTAGCCTCCCTTCTCCACTCCATCATCATCATTTCTACCTCCACTCCATCATCATCATTTCTACCTCCACTCCATCATCATCATTTCTACCTCCACTCCATCATCATCATCATCTCCACTCCACTCCCCACCTCAACCTCCCCTCCTGACAGGCAAGAGTGGCACATTGACAGCACGCAGGGCGACTACAGACTGGTGCAGGGGCAGGGCGGCAAGGAGTGTGGCAGGCTGAGGGCATGGCAGGGCAGCAGGGGCCTGGCACTCCTCAGGTTACAAGAGTGTCTCCTCACTGAGGCCCCTCTGCTCCTCGTCAAGAAGGCCTCTCCAGGTGCTGATTGGAGGGCATGATGATGATGATGCTTATTATTATTATCTTTTTATTTATTTTCTAGTTAGGGGTCATCTATAAAAGACGTCCACAATTTTTTTGCTTTTTTTACCCCCCCTCCTAGCTGTGGACGTCCAAAACATATAATTCACCGAACTTAAAAAAATGAATATTTTGGGGAAATTTACAACAATATAAAGAGTATGTGTTTGCAAATATTTATTTAGAAATTCAAATTATTTTCAGGAAAAATTTTTAATGAAATAATTACTGTTCAAAATCATTTTAGTAAATCAGTGTAATAAAAATGTATTAAACAAATGATCCACGATTTTTTTAACCCTAACACAGAATAAAAATCATTAGAGATTTTCTGGAAAAACTTTAAGAATTATTATTTGAGATTTTATTGTATTTGACAAATCAAACTTTAACAAAATATTCAAAAAATAATATTCAAGCGTATTAATTATTATGGAACCTATCGTTTTTAAATAAACCTGTTTGTGAAAGATTTTTTGGATTTGCATCCCAACTCTTGTCATTAAAGTAGAAGTATTTAGCAGTACATTTATGCAAAACTACTGCACTCAAAATATACTACGATGTGGATATCCACTTTGTCTTTAACCCCCTTCCCCCCTTGTCCACTTTAGTCCACTTTTTACTGAACACCCCTCTCCCTTTTGTGTGGACGTCTTTTATGGATGGTCTCTTAGATGGGTTTTGGTAGCTTCTATTTCGACCTGTACCCTCATTAATCTAACCTTCTTCATGCCTTCAATGCACATCCCTACACAATGGCCATAACTTCTCCACAAAAGAGGAGGGTGGAGAGGAGAAGGAAGTGGTGGGAGAGGTGAACACGCACGTTCCAGAATGGTGGCCAGTGCAGCAGGACGAGGTGGTGAAGGCTATTGTGGCCAAGATGGCGCGCAAGTAAAAGGAGATTCCGTTTTAAAATATTTGAACTCGCATGGCAGGAAACGATTTGTTAAAAGTTAAGTCTTGAATTCAGTTAAATAAAAGTTTCATCAAATTTATTTTCGAATTTATTTCATTGCTCGGTGCCACTACTGTCCAGCTCAAACTACCCACATGCAAGCTCTTCTACAGAGCAAACTTACACCCCTCCACTCTCGAACACCAGCACCGATGCACCTAGGCATTCCAGCCACTCTTGTTCTCCATCGGCTCCCTCACACTGATGTCCAGTCTGCCTCGCACAAAGGGACTCCTGTCGCTCGAGAAGTTTGCCAGCAGTGTCAGCTCCCTGATCTCCTTTGGTTCGATCGTCACCTGCAACTGCGCACAACTCAGTGGTTCCACGTCACTTTGTTGGGTGAGTGGTAGAGGCGTCGGTATGTTCGTGTTTGTGTAATGGCTTGTGTTCAAGTTGAATGAATTGGTTGTTATTTAATTAAATATTAATTATTTGTCACACATTCAATCTTCTACGTGACAAGCGACAGAATACCACAAATAAATGGTGGCGTCATTAGAAGCCAACTCAGCAGGGTGGATGGTGAAGGGCAGCAAGGTGTGAGCCTGCACAGTCCACATGCAGTTGCTCAGACCAATGGGCAGCGGGTTTGACCATTTGAGGACGATGGTCGTCTCTTCGTTCACGATCGCCGTGCTGTTCGCAAGCTGATGTGGCAGGAAGGGGGTGGTTGTGATAGGAAGGGGTTGGTTGTGATAGGAAGGGGGTGGTTGTGATAGAAAGGTGTTGGTTGTGATAGGAAGGGGTTGGTTGTGATAGGAAGGGGGTGGTTGTGATAGAAAGGTGTTGGTTGTGATAGGAAGGGGTTGGTTGTGATAGGAAGGGGTTGGTTGTGATAGAAAGGAGGTGGTTGTGATAGGAAGGAGTTGGTTGTGATAGGAAGGGGTTTGTTGTGATAGGAAGGGGTTTGTTGTGATAGGAAGGGGGTGGTTGTGATAGGAAGGGGTTGGTTGTGATAGAAAGGAGGTGGTTGTGATAGGAAGGAGGTGGTTGTGATAGGAAGGGGTTGGTTGTGATAGGAAGAGGTTTGTTGTGATAGGAAGAGGTTTGTTGTGATAGGAAGGGGTTGGTTGTGGCAAGGATGATTTGGTTGTGGATGTGTCTAAGATTCCTTTATTCGCGCCTTGTTTCCGATGAAATCTTGTTCGTTTCGTGATGGTTGAATTATAATGCATGGAATGCAAATTTGTCAACTGAAAGCTAAGCAAACCTCAAATTCAATGTCTGGAAATTCAAGGCAGAAGTCTTCACACGTGCAGAAGATCTGCTTAGTGAGTTGCACCTGCGGATAAGAATTTTAACTCAGCAATGTCAAGAGATGAAGAGTCAGAAAGATTGATTGAAGAGTTGATTAAACAAGTGGCGAAAAAAACAGGCACCTGTGCAGTGGCGTACGTCTTGAAGTTGTAGTAGTCAGCAGTGTACCAGCAATACTCCTCTACTGTGGCCCTTAGACTAACCCTCTGTTCTATGGTGGTAGAAGTAGTAGTAGTAGTAGTAGTAGTAGTAGTAGTAGTAGTAGTAGTAGTAGTAGTAGTAGTAGTAGTAGTAGTAGTAGTAGTAGTAATAGTAGTAGTGGTAGTAGTAGTAGTAGTAGTAGTAGTAGTAGTAGTAGTAATAGTAGTAGTAGTAGTAGTAGCAGTAGTAGTAGTAGTAGTAGTAGCAGCAGCAGCAGCAGTAGTAGTACTGACTAGAGAGGGGTCCCAGGGCCACAGTATAGGACTCTGCCTTGATCTTTCTCTTGGAGATGCCGGTGTAGTAGGAGGTGTAGAGGCTCAGCGTGATGTCGATCAGTCGTTCCTCGGTGCCAGTGTTCTGCATCACCAAGGAGACTCCGATGATCTTGCCCGCCTTCAAGTCGCCCTGGCACACCGCGAAGTTGACGTCCTGGAGGAATAATGATAATTATAAAGAATGAATAAAAATAAAAAGTCGCTTTAATAATAAAAACAATAAATAATAATAAGTAGAAACCGACAGAAATCAAGCTTCAGTTTTGGTACCGGCGTCTAAAAAATACTTTTTTGGCCGCTTTTTCGGTTCCGGTCAAAGAAAAAATCAGTTACGGTTGGTCTCTTACACGTGGAGTGATTTCATTAATGATCAAGATGTTATTATCGCTTTCAAAACACATGAAGATCATTACAACAACAACAACAAAACGAAAGAAGAAACCAAAGAACTGGATAAACACAACAAAAAACGCAAAAAAAACACAACAAAGAAACACATTAAGGAAAGACAACAAAAAGGTCACAAACACCGTCTCCAAGGTCGAAGACGTCAGAGTTGATGGCGTTGGTCGAAGCCCTCTCCATTGCCACCCTCTCCAGCACCAGTCCTGCGCGGGGAGGACAAACGTTGAGGCTTCCAGTTTCCTATTATACTTCTCACGCATAAAAAAAACTTGTTTACCACTCTTCTCACTTCTCCCCACTTCAATCACGTCTTCATCTTACTCTCTTTTTTCTCCTCTTCTTCACAATCTCATCCAACCCTTTTTTTCACTCTCCCTTCTCTATCTTTTTTTCTTCACCATCTCTTCTCAGGCACCTTCATCCACCCTCTCTCTTCCACTTTCCATTCCTCTTCTACTTTCCATCCTCCTCCACCTTCCATCTTCCTCCACCCTTCTTCCTCCTCCTCCACCTTCCACCTTCCAACTTACACCTCCCTTTCTTTTCTAACTTCCATCTTCTACCTCCCTCCCACCTCCACCTTCCTCCTCTACCCTCCCTTCTGTACTCTTTCTTCCTCTTACCTAATCCTAACCCTAACCTTAACCCTCAACCCTTTCTCTTCTACCCTTCCTTCTCCACCTTCCATATTTCTCCACCCTCCTTTCTCCTCCTTCTCTCCCTCCCTTCTCCTCCTTCCCTCCCTCCCTCCTTCCCCTCCCTTCTTTTCCCTCTCTCCCTCCCTCCTCCTTCCTCCTTCCCTATTCTTTCTATCTCTCTCCTCCTCCCTTCCTCCCTCCTTCTTCTTCCCCCCTCCCTTCCACCCTCTCTCCCTTCTCCTCCTTCCTCCCTCCTCCACCACCTTCTTGATACTTATAGTCTCCTCTGATGTTCAACGCTTCCAGCTTGATTTCCTCAGCTGCGGGCGAACACAGGTCTTTGTGGGTGAGTTTCTTGGGCGAAGGGTCGTGCGTCAGAATGCGACAGCCAGCTCTGCGAAGAGACAATCATTATCAGTATGAAAGGGATTCAGAGTTGCAAAGAATTTTAAAATCGATTCAAATATTATTTCGCAAGATTTGTCATCTAAGCTATGCTGCCTTCCTTCCGGAGACTCAGTATCAGTGTAGTAGTATTCCACTATCATTATCACCACCCTCCCACTATCATTATCACCACCCTCCACTATCCCACTATCATTATCACCACCCTCCACTATCCCACTATCATTATCACCACCCTCCACTATCCCACTATCATTATCACCACCCTCCACTATCCCACTATCATTATCACCACCCTCCCACTATCATTATCACCACCCTCCATCATCCCACTATCATTATCACCACCCTCCACTATCATTATCACCACCCTCCACTATCATTATCACCACCCTCCACTATCCCACTATCTTTATCACCACCCTCCACTATCCCACTATCATTATCACCACCCTCCATCATCCCACTATCATTATCACCACCCTCCACTATCCCACTATCATTATCACCACCCTCCACTATCCCACTATCATTATCACCACCCTCCATCATCCCACTATCATTATCACCACCCTCCACTATCCCACTATCATTATCACCACCCTCCACTATCATTATCACCACCCTCCACTATCCCACTATCATTATCACCACCCTCCACTATCATTATCACCACCCTCCACTATCCCACTATCATTATCACCACCCTCCACTATCCCACTATCTTTATCACCACCCTCCACTATCCCACTATCATTATCACCACCCTCCATCATCCCACTATCATTATCACCACCCTCCACTATCATTATCACCACCCTCCACTATCCCACTATCATTATCACCACCCTCCACTATCATTATCACCACCCTCCACTATCCCACTATCATTATCACCACCCTCCACTATCATTATCACCACCCTCCACTATCCCACTATCATTATCACCACCCTCCACTATCCCACTATCTTTATCACCACCCTCCATCATCCCACTATCATTATCACCACCCTCCACTATCCCACTATCTTTATCACCACCCTCCACTATCCCACTATCATTATCACCACCCTCCATCATCCCACTATCATTATCACCACCCTCCACTATCCCACTATCATTATCACCACCCTCCATCATCCCACTATCATTATCACCACCCTCCACTATCCCACTATCATTATCACCACCCTCCACTATCATTATCACCACCCTCCACTATCCCACTATCATTATCACCACCCTCCACTATCCCACTATCATTATCACCACCCTCCACTATCATTATCACCACCCTCCACTATCCCACTATCATTATCACCACCCTCCACTATCCCACTATCTTTATCACCACCCTCCACTATCCCACTATCATTATCACCACCCTCCACTATCCCACTATCATTATCACCACCCTCCACTATCCCACTATCTTTATCACCACCCTCCACTATCCCACTATCATTATCACCACCCTCCACTATCCCACTATCATTATCACCACCCTCCACTATCCCACTATCTTTATCACCACCCTCCACTATCCCACTATCATTATCACCACCCTCCACTATCCCACTATCATTATCACCACCCTCCACTATCATTATCACCACCCTCCACTATCATTATCACCACCCTCCACTATCCCACTATCTTTATCACCACCCTCCACTATCCCACTATCATTATCACCACCCTCCACTATCATTATCACCACCCTCCACTATCCCACTATCTTTATCACCACCCTCCACTATCCCACTATCATTATCACCACCCTCCACTATCCCACTATCATTATCACCACCCTCCACTATCCCACTATCATTATCACCACCCTCCACTATCATTATCACCACCCTCCACTATCCCACTATCATTATCACCACCCTCCACTATCATTATCACCACCCTCCATCATCCCACTATCATCATCACCACCCTCCACTATCCCACTATCATTATCACCACCCTCCACTATCCCACTATCATTATCACCACCCTCCACTATCATTATCACCACCCTCCCACTATCATTATCACCACCCTCCACTATCCCACTATCTTTATCACCACCCTCCACTATCCCACTATCATTATCACCACCCTCCACTATCCCACTATCATTATCACCACCCTCCACTATCCCACTATCATTATCACCACCCTCCACTATCCCACTATCATTATCACCACCCTCCCACTATCTTTATCACCACCCTCCACTATCCCACTATCATTATCACCACCCTCCACTATCCCACTATCATTATCACCACCCTCCACTATCCCACTATCATTATCACCACCCTCCCACTATCATTATCACCACCCTCCACTATCCCACTATCTTTATCACCACCCTCCACTATCCCACTATCATTATCACCACCCTCCACTATCCCACTATCATTATCACCACCCTCCCACTATCATTATCACCACCCTCCACTATCCCACTATCATTATCACCACCCTCCACTATCCCACTATCATTATCACCACCCTCCACTATCCCACTATCTTTATCACCACCCTCCACTATCCCACTATCTTTATCACCACCTCCCACTATCATTATCACCACCCTCCACTATCATTATCACCACCCTCCACTATCCCACTATCATTATCACCACCCTTCACTATCCCACTATCTTTATCACCACCCTCCACTATCCCACTATCATTATCACCACCCTCCACTATCCCACTATCATTATCACCACCCTCCACTATCATTATCACCACCCTCCCACTATCATTATCACCACCCTCCACTATCCCACTATCATTATCACCACCCTCCACTATCCCACTATCATTATCACCACCCTCCACTATCCCACTATCATTATCACCACCCTCCACTATCCCACTATCATTATCACCACCCTTCACTATCATTATCACCACCCTCCACTATCCCACTATCATTATCACCACCCTCCACTATCATTATCACCACCCTCCACTATCCCACTATCATTATCACCACCCTCCACTATCATTATCACCACCCTACACTATCCCACTATCATTATCACCACCCTACACTATCCCACTATCATTATCACCACCCTCCACTATCCCACTATCATTATCACCACCCTCCACTATCATTATCACCACCCTCCACTATCATTATCACCACCCTCCACTATCATTATCACCACCCTCCACTATCCCACTATCTTTATCACCACCCTCCACTATCCCACTATCATTATCACCACCCTCCACTATCCCACTATCATTATCACCACCCTCCACTATCATTATCACCACCCTCCACTATCCCACTATCATTATCACCACCCTCCACTATCCCACTATCATTATCACCACCCTCCACTATCCCACTATCATTATCACCACCCTCCACTATCCCACTATCATTATCACCACCCTCCACTATCCCACTATCTTTATCACCACCCTCCACTATCCCACTATCATTATCACCACCCTCCACTATCCCACTATCATTATCACCACCCTCCACTATCATTATCACCACCCTCCACTATCCCACTATCTTTATCACCACCCTCCACTATCCCACTATCATTATCACCACCCTCCACTATCCCACTATCATTATCACCACCCTCCACTATCCCACTATCATTATCACCACCCTCCACTATCATTATCACCACCCTCCACTATCATTATCACCACCCTCCACTATCCCACTATCTTTATCACCGCCTCCCACTATCATTATCACCACCCTCCATCATCCCACTATCATCATCACCACCCTTCACTATTCCACTATCATCATCACAACTACAACCATCCCTCGAACCTTCTGGGCTGCAAGACCACCCTCCAGTTGCCGTTGTCCATGACGATCCAGTGGAAGTGGTGCGCATGCACTTCCGAGAAGAGCAGACGACAGTCGTACAAACTGATCAGGTCGCCCTGCTTGACTGCCTCCACTGGACACGGACCTGCGCACACCACTCCTTTGGTTCATTCCATTGTGATGTTGCTTATGTGGAGGGTGGATTGTTGGAGGGTTGGGGGTCATTGGGGAAGGTGGTTTGTTGGAGGGTTGGGGATGATTTTGGAGGGTGGGTTGCAGGAGGGTTGGGGATGATTATGGAGGGTGGGTTGTAGGAGGGTTGGGGATGATTATGGAGGGTGGGTTGTAGGAGGGTTGGCGACCATTATGGAGGGTGGGTTGTAGGAGGGTTGAAGGTCATTGGAGAAGGTGGGTTGTAGGAGGGTTGAAGGTCATTGTGGAGGGTGGGTTGTAGGAGGGAGGGGGGTGGATTGTTGGAGGGTTGGGAGTCATTTTGGGATGAAAGGTGCAATGCAATGTTGTTCATCTCGATGGAACCACCATCATGAGTGAATCTCATTGCGATGGCAACAGACAACAACAACGTTAACAAGGTACCTAGACAGGACTCTTGTGGAGTGGGGTCGAAGGCCTGCCACCCATCATAGGAGTTCAAGGGAAGGTCAGGCCTCTTCATGTACGACTCACACCACACGTGGAATGTCCTGAGGTGGTTATTGTTGCAGTTGTAGATGAGGTAGTTGTGGTGATTGTGGTAGTTGGGGTGGTTGTGGTGGTTGTGGTAGTTGTGGTGGTTGTGGTGGTTGTGGTGGATGAGGTAGTTGTGGTGGTTGTGGTGGTTGTGGTAGTTGTGGTGGTTGTGGTAGTTAGGGTGGTTGTGGTGGTTGTGGTAGTTGTGGTGGTTGTGGTGGTTGGGGTTAGTTGTGGTGGTTGTGGTGGTTGCGGTGGTTGTGGTGGTTGTGGTGGTTGTGGTGGTTGGGGTAGTTGTGGTGGTTGTGGTGGTTAGGGTAGTTGTGGTGATTATGGTTGTTGTTATAATTGTAGTCGGTGAGGTAATAGTGGTAGTTGGAGTAATTGTAGTAGCTGTTGTGACTAAAGTAATAGTAATAAATGTGGTTTTTGTGGCGATGTGGTGATTGTGGCGTTTGTGGTGGTTGTGGCGTTTGTGGTGGTTGTGGTAATTTCATTGGTTGTGGTAAATAGGATTTGCATAATTTTTTAGTGGTCATCGGGGTTATATGACTTGAAAAAAGTTAGTTTGAACTTAATATTCGGGTAGAAAATTGAATTGCAAACAGATTTTTCGGTGATCGTTCAAGAAATAATAAAGAGCAATAAACATCCACCAGAAGTTGCTGGTGTTCAGATCGTCAATTGGTTCTCCGAGCGAGCCCCAGTGCAAGTTGATCTGACGATGAAGCAGGTATGCTTGACGCGAGAAACAATAAGGTCGTGCTGATGAAGTTGGGAGGAAGTGAGAGTTGAATCAGCGAGAGTCACCTTCTTGTGGCCGTCGCAGTCATGAGCGGATATGTAGTTGGTGACGCAACGGGTTGGGATGCCCAGACACCTGCACACTTGAGGAAGGGTCGCTTGCATGGTTGTTGATGGGAAAACCACAAGAGTGAATGATGATGATGATGATGAGGATGATGATGGTGATGATGGTGATGATGGAAGGTGGGTATGGGGTATGAAGAATTGTATACCCATCATGGTAGTAAAACCACAGCCTCACGTGAAGTGGCGACAGCAGCGAAGACGTAGCAGTGAGCGTAGCAGACAGGCTTCTTGGAGGCCATGAACTTTTCGAGAATTGGCAGAGTTCCAAGCCACTGTGAAGGTCCAAGTTCTGGCGAGTAACTGCCTGACCAGTTGCCTGACAAGACGCCACTCTGGTCCATCGAGGTGAGCTGCAGGGGGCGAGGGGATGCAGGCAAGTCCTAGTTAAGTTTCAGGCCGGAAAATTAACTTTTCTCAATATTATTTAAGCTGCCTGTAATGCCTGACAGCCAGACTGACAGATTTGCTGATGGCTCTGACGATGAGACTGACGTCACTCCTGACATCGACTGACAACGAGGCAGACTCCAGGATGTAGAAGACAGTGTTCAGCGTCGTGTTGTGGAACTGCGGTGGAAACGAAGGTAGCAATATTCACTGAGGTTACATTTGTTTCTGAGGGAACTCCTCTTACTTGTGGAAAACTCCATTGATGAAAGCAAACCTGGTCAAAGTTCCAGTGGATGGCCTTCAGTTGTTTGTGGGTTCCCATGTAGATCCAGCCAACCTGGTTTTCGACGTATTCTGCCAATTCTTTCTCATCCTCCATGTAGGTCTGGTCCTCTGTCGAGTGTGGTGCAGAGATGCTTGTGGGACTTGCTAAGAATCCATTCGTAATGGGTCAGATAGAAAGTTTCATGATAGAAAGAATGAAAAATTATTCCGAAAAGATACCTTTCTTCCACGGGTTGCAAAGGATGTAGATGGGCTCTTGGAGGAAGTTCCTCATAATGACGACTTCTTCTTCATCCTCCAATGTTCCACTTGCAGCATCTTTGAAGGAACCATTTCATTTTTGCTTATACACACACACACACACGCACGCACGCACGCACACGCACACACACACACACACACACACACACACACACACACACACACACACACACACACACACACACACACACACACACACACACACACACACACACACACACACACACACACACACACACACACACACACACACACACACACACACACACACACACACACACACACATACACACACACACACACACGCACGCACGCACGCACGCACACGCACACACACACACACACACACACACACACACACACACACACACACACACACACACACACACACACACACACACACACACACACACACACACACACACACACACACACACACACACACACACACACACACACACACACACACACACACACACACACACACACACCAAACAAACAAACACACATACAAACACATACACACACAAACACACACACATTAGGGTGGCCTCATGTGCAAACATTAGAGATGTCAACAAATATTCAGAGGTCGCTCAGCGTCTTGCGAGTTGTTGAACACCTCTCTGAACGGCAAACAACGCGTCAGAGTAAACATCGTCGATCATTTTCTACAAATTAGTTATAAAATGATCATTTGAAGAGTCGATCATCATAATAAATGTGATGATGCACCCATCGCTACCCTCCTCATCTCCTCTCCTACCACAGTTTATGGAGACTAACATGCCTTGTCCACAAATGTTTGCTTGTGACACTTGCTGAGGGAATGCCCGTATCGACTACTAAAAGCAAGTACGATGGCTCATTCACGAAGACCTTCAGATCGCAAAGGACTTTGCGGTTGTCAACAAGCGAGAAGAAAGAGACGTCGCAGCATCACAACACATCCGTGACCAAGGACGAAGCGCAATTTCGAGCTCCCGAAGGCTAATTCGAGACGTTATGAGCTGCTATCGATTACCACTTTTTAGTCTTTCCCACATCTGCCATTACTGGGTTTTTAATGTTTTCTATATAGATTCATATAGAAGCTCCTGATTTGCCCATAAAGATGTCTGATGATCTAGGCTTCAAATCATTCTTTGAGTGCCATGGACGACTTCTAAACATTTTTCAATCTGCTGAAGTTTTTGCACAGAAATGTTTATTCATAACTGAAACAAATGAAAAGATGTGAGAGCAGACCTGCCATACTTTTTCTCAATCATTTCGTAAGGGCCACCCTATCAGATATAACATCTTTTCTAAAACCGCAGATAAATAAAGATACCAGTTTTTGTGTTGTCGCCAGCCTGGAGTTCTGTCTCTAGTGATTAATTTAAACATTTCAATAAAAAAGTTGCAAGATAATTATTTATCGTTATTGATCATTTCATTAAAAATCATGAAAAATGAATTATCAATTTTCACTAATTTTGGTCAAAGCCACTCTTGATATTGCTAGTCAGAAAGACGCACTTCTGACGGAAGGGAAGGACTTTTTGGCGGTTCTCTTCGACTTGGGGATGAGTGCAGTGTCGAAGGTGAGCATGCACTTGCCGATGACGGCGTTCGTGGGAGAGTTGATCTGCACCTGCACCTTGTTGGCGTTCAGGAGATTTGCCCTTGCCAGCTCCTTCTTCTTCTCTTCGTCGTCCTTCTCCTCTTCTTCGGCCTGTTGTCTGCATTGCGAATGTCCCTCAAGGATTAAAACTTGCGACGCGATCAGCAATAGGAGAGTTGCACGCACCTGGCCAGTCTCGCCGAGTGGAAAGCTTTCTTTGGGAATCCTGCACTCCAGGTGTTGGGTTTGAGGCCGTCGTTGAGTTTGAGGCAGACCATGCTGGGTGAACTGCAGACGTTGTTCGTGCCTGAAGGGGGAAGATTCAGGGCATGAGTGACATGGCATCTCCAACCACAACCACATCTGTCGAGAACCATAAGCACTTCTCTCTCTTTCTCTATCCTCCAAACTCCAAGTCTCTAACCGAACTGGAGGATGATGGTGAGGGAGTGCTTGTTGACGTTGAAGGGCTGATCGAAGGAGAGGTCGATGCAGAAAGGCAAGCCCCTCCTGACGATGAGTTGCTTGACGCTGCAGTTGTTGTGGTAGCCTGTGAGCGAGAAAGAGGTGGTGTGGTGCAGTTCCATGTTCTGCAACTGGTTCAGCCACACCGCTCTGATCCTCGGAGGCCCGTTCAAGTCTGCTTCTGTGCAGGAGTGTCGATGTTGCTATGGCACTTGCTTCATTGCATACAATGTTGTTTTTGTCTCTAATATGCAATTCAACCACCTGTTTTCTTTTTTCAAATTCTTTCATCCATCTATCAAACCTTTCATTTATTCATCTAGCCTTTATTCGTTCACTCATCCAACTTCTCTTCATTCACTCATTAATCCATCCAACCGCTACCTATCCATCCATCCATGCAGATATCCATCTATCCATCCATGCATCCATGCATCCATGCATCCATCCATGCATCCATCCATCCATCCATGCATCCATGCATGCATCCATTCATCCATCCATTCACCCATCCATCCATCCATCCATCCATCCATCCATCCATCCATCCATCCATCCATCCATCCATCCATCCATCCATCCATCCCTCCATCCCTCCATCCATCCCTCCATCCATCCATCCACCCATCCATCCATCCATCCATCCATCCATCCATCCATCCATCCATCCATCCATCCATCCATCCATCCATCCATCCATCCATCCATCCATCCATCCATCCATCCATCCATCCATCCATCCATCCATCCATCCATCCATCCATCCATCCATCCATCCATCCATCCATCCATCCATCCATCCATCCATCCATCCATCCATCCATCCATCCATCCATCCATACATCCATACATCCATCCATCCATCCATACATCCAACCTCTCAGTTGCATCTCATAGTCGATCACGAGGAGTTTCTTGGGCACGTGGTGTCTGGTGTGGTTGATGAAGAGGTTGTCGCTGTCGTATGTGCCTACCTCCTTGCGACCCTTCATGCGGTTCAGGACTGACAAGACGTCTCGCACAGTGTTCCTTGGCGTTTGACCAGCATTCGCTTCTGGTGGCATGAAGGCATGATTGTTTCATCAAGTGTAATTCATTTTGCCTCGTTAACGATTGAGTGAATCGTTGCGAGATTTATTGGAAATGAATAAAAGCAGCATGAAAATGTTCACCTATTTTGAGTGCTTCGTTTGAATGTTTAATTGTGCTATAGGCTTTTAGAACAAAACCTTTTAATAGCGAATTTTCTAGATCATTTAAAGCGCGGGTTCGTTTGTCAGGGTGGTCTTACTTTATTGTACTTATTATAAATAGTGCTTTGAGCGTCAAGAAATGTGCAGCTTGGCTCAAATATTTAAAGCAAACCCTCGTTTGTGAAGCCGTTGACATGGTCGAAGGGGACGACTTTAGCGTTGAATGTGGCGTCGTACTGGACACTGCCGTGGTCAGTTCGAACAGAGACGCCATCAACCGTATCTTTCTTCGCTTCTTCAGCTCTCACTTCAGAATATTTCTTTTCTTCACTTTTATGCATTTCTTCAGACATATTCACTTATGGTTTTTCTTATAATATAAGATTTATATAATTTCTTATCAAAGTTGACAAGTAGTTTTAAAAGATTCAATTATAGGAATTGGGATTGAGACTTCATTTGAAATATTTGTTTATGTCGTTTGTGCCAGCCCCGTCATACTTGACGTCTCACCGTGTGTCAATTTATCAATAATACAAGGAATATTAATATACAATTAAATAAAATTTTACCAACTGATAAGTCTTTTAATTCACCAAATTGAGGTAGAACTGTTTTTATGTTTAATACTTTATAAGATATTAAATTCATGTTATATCTTGTTCTTACCTTATCGCTGGATCCCGTCCAAATTATCTGGTTCTCATTAATTTTTAATTAGTCTTGTACAACGTTTTCATAAAATGTATATCTAATATAATGAATAGCTTCATATCTTATCGAAGTTAATGTTTAAAAAAATAACTTTTTAGGTTACAATTTATTACTTAAGTTCACACTTACAATAATCAAAAGTAATTTTCTTGAGTTAAATCGCCAATCTCAATAATGAAACCACAAACTTTTTCTTGAGTTTTATTCTTGAAAATAATTTATTGTTTTCCATGTCCATAGCCGCTAAGACCACCTTGCTCCTCTCGACAACCTTCACCTGCTCCATTGTCTACTATGTCCACCACAAGCAGACGCTTGACCGCAAAGTCATTTTCATAAAATATTTCAACTTTCTTTATTTATCGATTCAATAAATTATGAAATATTGTCAACTCTAGCTTTAAATAGTGTACTAAGACTCTTGTACATGGACATCACGACAGAGCATGAAGGAGGGTGTCATAATGGACTTGGAGAGACAGGAAATGAAGAGAACTCAAAATCTCCGTCTGCTGCAAGAGCAGATTGACATCACGAAACGCTTGAAGAAGGACCTTGCTGATAGAAACGACGCCAACCAAAATACAGACAACACTTCGTTATGAAATCATTTAAATGTTTTGCAGATTTAAAAATTTAGCCATTTTGTGATTTGATATTTAAATTGTAGTATTCATACACATTTTTATTACTATTTACAAATACAAAAAAGTGTATTCTTATTTTTTAATAATAAATGCAATGTCTTGAAAGTCTATGGTGGCTTGATCTTTTTTCTCCGCTTCAATAAGCTAGGACTTTGAAATGACGATGATGAAGATGAAAATGGTGATGATGGTGGTGTTGAAGCTAATGGCTTTCTTATGACTCTCATTGCGCCTGCGTCATCACTGCTGATGCTTCTGTTGCAACTTCCAAGTGGCGTACTCATTCTGAGGTGCGAGAAGGAACAGACTGAGCTTTTGTGTCGTTTGAAAGTTGTGTTCCTCTGATCATGATCATCATCCCCACCATGATGCTCATCATCCTCATCAGAAACAATCCTTCTTCTCTTTCTTTGCTTCTTTCTATCGAAAGTCTTCAGAGCACCTAACCGTTCACACTTCAGGTTGCCATAAGCATCATCATCATCATCCGTATTCTCTTCCTCACCTTTATGAATGAAGTTTGGTACATTAAGAGTGCATTAAAGTAAACACCATACAATAAAATACAATCAAATTAAATACAATAAAACGACGATGAATATTCAGTGAGTAGCTAATCAGTAGCTTCAAGACCACAACAACGATGCACCAAATGACAAACAACAAGCAACCTGAAGCGGCCACGCAGAAGCTGTCTTCCTTGTACTCATCATCATCAAAGTCTTCATCGCCGTAATACTCACGATCATCATCATCATCAACCCCTCCGGCATCATCATCATGACCGACTTGAGAGAAGACATTCACCGCAGGGTCCCATCTGTGGTGCGGGTTGATTGTTCAAGAGATGCTTTGAGGTGCACTGGCTTCGTCAGAGGCACGAGTCCAGTACAACGTGAGGACCATAGGTAGGAGAGATGAATATATCAAATAGTATTTGCCATTGATAATAATAAATATGCTAATATAATTATAATAATAATAATAAAAGAAAATGATAATAATAATGGTAAGAATAACTGATAATGAAGAGTGATGATAATGATAGCAATGAAGAGCTATATGAAGGGATGCCTTGGCTTGAAGAGTTTGTCGTGGAATGAGTGCATGCGTTGAGACTGGTTCTTCCTGTTCAACCGCAGGTAGAAGGCCTGCTCGTCCAAGGGGTCTGTGAAACAGTGGAGGTGGTGTGAGGTGTGCAGTGGTGTGGGGAAGTGTGCAGTGGTGTGAGGAGGTGTGCAGTGGTGTGTAGTGTTTTGAAGTGTGAAGTGGTGGTATGAAGTGGTGGTGTGGAGTGGTGGTGTGTGGGAAGTGTGAAGTGATGGTTTAGAGTGGTGGTGTGGAGTGGAGGCAAGGTTTGACGTAAGAACACAACAATGCGTGATCAGTCTAATAATGTTTCACATAAAATTCCAAACTGTAGCAGCCAAACTCAAGCACCTTTGGAGCAGGTCTTTTGACTGCGCTGTGATGCTATGAAAGCCATCATACTTTCGTCAACCTCACCATCATCACAACCCTCTTCATCATCATCATCATCCTCGTCGCCTGAAAGCACTGCTTCCAGGTCTAGGAAGTCGCATATTGGCTTCCTCCTCACAGCCTCCTTGCAGCCCCTCCTCACCCTCCTCTTTGATCTCTCATTTGTACCTTCACTTTTCATATTATGAAGAGTATTGATGTTCTTCTTATTTCTGAACGACGTATCATGCACATCGAAGTCATCGTCGGAAAAGGCATCGCAATCTCCCTTCAAAAAACTCTTTCTACTGTTATTCTTTCTACCATTATCTACTGAATTACCGTTCAACAAATCATCATCATCACCACCACCACCCCCATCATCATCACCATCATCACCAGCAGCATCATAATCATCTTCGTCTTCACCTTCCGACATGATAACCTTACGGGAGGGCGGCTTGTGGAGCATGGGAGAAGCACACGACGACGCCAAATGGCAGGCGCTTGCATCCTTATTGCTATTTATATTTTTATCATCATTATTATTATTATCATCATTATTATTAGTAGTAGTAGTAGTATTGTCTTTATTATTAGCATATTTATTATTATTATTATAATCTTTATTGTTATTATTATTAGCCTCTTTATTGTTATTTTTATTAGCATTATTCCTAGAAAGCCTACCGACGTGGGCTGTCTTTATCAAAGTAAAAGAATTCGGTGGCGGAGTAGAATTATTGAACGACAGCTTCATATTATAATTATTACTTTTTATATTATTATTGTTATTATAACTATTATTATTATTATTAGTAGTAGTAGTAAAAGTAATAGTCGTAGTGGTGGTAGTCTTAGTAGTAGTAGTAGCAGAAATAGTAGTCGTAGTGGTGGTAGTCTTAGTAGTAGTAGTAGCAGAAGTAGTAGTCGTAGTGGTGGTAGTCTTAGTAGTAGTAGCATCATAGTCAGATGCAAGAGCAGGAGAGGGGGGAGGCTTTTTCTTTGCGACGAGGGCACTGGAGTGCTCATTTGAGAAGCAGCAGTCTTCCATCTTATTATTGACATTATTATTCTTATTATTACTATTTTTTTTATGACTAGCAGATCTTGTAGTAGCAGTAGTTGTAGTGGTGGGAGTAGTAGTAGTTGTAGTGGTGGTAGTAGTAGTAGTAGTTTTAGTAGTGGTAGTAGTAGTAGTTGTAGTGGTGGTAGTAGTAGTAGTTGTAGTAGTAGTAGTGGTGCTTGTAGTAGTGTTGTCGTCGAGGTTGGCGAAGGTGCTGTTGAGGTAGTCGAAAGCCTGAGTGAAGGTCAACTGAGTGCCTTCATTGAGGTTGTTGTTGCTGAGGTTGTTGGTGTAGAGGTTGTTCATGTTGATGTTAGTGGTGTTGTTGTTGCAGTGGTTACTGATGTTGTTGATGTGATGGTCTCTCGGAGTGGAAACTTGCACAGACTTTTCATTACGATCCATTGAAGCTCCATTCACAATATCATCATCATCACCACCACCACCACCATCATCATCATCACCCTCCTGCCAACTGACGACCGAGTTGACAAAGTCTTCGACGAATTCCGAGAGGTTGCCTCTGTCGTACACCTTGCTCCTGCTGTCGCTTCTGTCGCTCGTGTTTGCGTTGATGTTCACTTTACACAAACTATTATTATATAAATTATTATTATTAATATAATTTACTTTATTATTGTTATTTAAATTATTATTATTATTATCATCTGAATTCACATTGTTATTCTTGGGAGAACCAGAAACACTTTTACCAGCCTCGTCATCATCACTACCATAGAAAGACTGTTCTATGAAAGCGTTCAGCATCATCATCATGTTGTCCTTGTTGAGGTTCAAGCCGCTGCTGCTGTTCACCCCAACATCACTACTACTATCAACACCATTACTACTATCATCAACACCACCACCACCAACAACAACAAAATTACTACTATCATCAACACCACCACCACCACCAACAAAATTACTACTACCAGCAACACCACTACTGCTTCTCTCAACCACAACTCCGCCTAAATCCCTTGCCTCAGCACCACTGCAACCCCTTCTGCCTTCGCCACCACTGCAGTTGAAGGACTTGAAGCGAGTAAGAATAGGTCGGCTCCCACCCCCACCACCACCACTATCATTATCAACACCACCACCAGCACCAGCACTCCTCCTTCTTCCCTCCTCACGATATATGCAACGCATAGGTGTGGCTGGCACTATGTCATCACTGTTGTTGTTGTCATCCCCAAATCCAATCATCCCTCCTCCCTTCTCTTTTCCAACATCATTCCTCCCCCCACTCCTTCCTCCACCCTCCTCCCTTCCACTCCTCCTCTTCTCATGCAACCTCTTCTTCCAACTGGCAATTTTTTGCATCTCTGGAGAGGCTTCTATGAAATCATTATCATCACTACTCACAACGACATCATTATCATTACCGCTCATAACGACCTTCTTATCAACAGTATCATTATCAGCAACAAGCTGATTGATTTTATTCTTGCATTTAATACCTTCCACACATGTATTACCACCACCGCCATCATCATCATCACCACCATCACCACCATCATCATCATCATCATCATCACCATCATCTTTGGTGACTGTGCAGGCTTTAGGAGCACGTGTGCTGGTGAAGGCGTCATGCCGAGTCTTCTGCACGCCACCAACTTTATCATCCACGCCATCATCATCACCACCACCATCATGATCATCATCACCACCACCATCATCATCATCACCCTTCTTATTCTCAAAGACTGTTCTTTTCTGATGCAGGAGCATGAAGGGAAAGCCATCCAAGCGGACACTCCTCACCGAACCAAAGACTCTGAATTCCTCCTCCACCTCGTCCACCATCTTGCCTACGTCATCGATGCAAGGAGGACTTCTGATGCGGCATTCGAGATCATCATCATCAACATGCCTCAGCAGTGCGACAGGCGTCGTGAAGTCGTAGTCTTTAATCCTCACCTCTTTCTTCATTTTTCCGCCTTCATTATCCCCACCACTATCATCATAACCACCACCGTTATCATTATCATCAATGTCATCATCATTATCATCACCACCATCATTATCATCTCCTTCCCCCTTCTCCACCTCCATGCATTCCGAATCTTCTATCACGATGACAGCATCAGCAGCGTCTGCAGCACTGCCTCTTGCCGATAGACGGGCTGCATTGGTGCTTGCGAGGGAAGAAGTCTTAAAGATTGGGTAGACGACAGAAGGGGTAGGTGCAGTTGTAGTGGCGGTAGTGGTGATGGCTGTGGTAGTTGAAGTAGTGGTTGTGATAGTAGTTGTAGTAGCATCTGCAGTAAAAGTTGAGGTGGCGACAAGAAGGCCTGAGTGCTTGGTGGTGGAGGAGTGCAGTGATGAGTCCTGCAGAAAAGTGCAGCTAGAAGATGCCTCAACCGCGACAACAGTGGCAGTGGTGGTAGAAGCGGTGGTAGCAGTAGAAGTAGTAACAGTGGTAGTAGCTGTGTTGGTAGTAGTAGAAAAGGTGGTAATAGCTGTGGCGGTAGTAGAAGTGGCGGTAGTAGAAGTGATGGTAGTAGAAGTGGTGGCAATAGCTGTGGTGGTAGCGGTGGACTTATCATTCTCTTGTTTCTTCTTCCCTTTCTTTTCATTATCTCCAACCTTCTTCTCTCTCTTTTCTCTCTTCTTCTTAGTTGAAATCTCTCCAACCTTTTCTGCTTTGAAATGTGAAATTTAAAAGCAATTTTAAAACATTTAAAAACCATTGAAAAACAATTTAAAAACATTTAAAAACAATTTAAAAACATTAAAAAATAATTAAAAAACATTTAAAAACAATTAAAAAACATTTAAAAACAATTGAAAAATATTTTTAAAAACATTTTAAAAAAATTTATAAACATTTAAAAACAATTCAAGATATCGTAATAGGATAAATTGGCTCAATCTACAGGCAAAACTGAAAAATGGTGAGTGAGTGGAGTATGTGAGTGAGGATGAGTTGAGATGGGTGGGAATGGTGGAGATAGAGCGTGTGTGAGTGGGGATAGATGGGAACGACTGGTGACGCGAGGGAAGGGGAAGTGTGTAAATGGTGAGAAGTGGAAGGAAGTAAAAATGGATGGGAGTGGAGGATGCGTGAGTGAGGATGGATGGGAGTGGAGGATGTGTGAGTGAGGATGGATGGGAGTGGAGGATGCGTGAGTGAGGATGGATGGGAGTGGAGGATGCGTGAGTGAGGATGGATGGGAGTGGAGGATGTGTGAGTGAGGATGGATGGGAGTGGACGATGTGTGAGTGAGGATGTATGGGAGTGGAGGATGCGTGAGTGAGGATGGATGGGAGTGGAGGATGCGTGAGTGAGGATGGATGGGAGTGGAGGATGTGTGAGTGAGGATGGATGGGAGTGGAGGATGCGTGAGTGAGGATGGATGGGAGTGGAGGATGCGTGAGTGAGGATGGATGGGAGTGGAGGATGTGTGAGTGAGGATGGATGGGAGTGGAGGATGCGTGAGTGAGGATGGATGGGAGTGGAGGATGTGTGAGTGAGGATGGATGGGAGTGGAGGATGCGTGAGTGAGGATGGATGGGAGTGGAGGATGCGTGAGTGAGGATGGATGGGAGTGGAGGATGTGTGAGTGAGGATGGATGGGAGTGGAGGATGTGTGAGTGAGGATGGATGGGAGTGGAGGATGTGTGAGTGAGGATGGATGGGAGTGGAGGATGCGTGAGTGAGGATGGATGGGAGTGGAGGATGCGTGAGTGAGGATGGATGGGAGTGGAGGATGTGTGAAAGAGGATGGATGGGAGTGGAGGATGCGTGAGTGAGGATGGATGGGAGTGGAGGATGCGTGAGTGAGGATGGATGGGAGTGGAGGATGCGTGAGTGAGGATGGATGGGAGTGGAGGATGCGTGAGTGAGGATGGATGGGAGTGGAGGATGTGTGAGTGAGGATGGATGGGAGTGGAGGATGTGTGAGTGAGGATGGATGGGAGTGGAGGATGCGTGAGTGAGGATGGATGGGAGTGGAGGATGCGTGAGTGAGGATGGATGGGAGTGGAGGATGTGTGAGTGAGGATGGATGGGAGTGGAGGATGCGTGAATGAGGATGGATGGGAGTGGAGGATGCGTGAATGAGGATGGATGGGAGTGGAGGATGCGTGAGTGAGGATGGATGGGAGTGGAGGATGCGTGAGTGAGGATGGATGGGAGTGGAGGATGCGTGAGTGAGGATGGATGGGAGTGGAGGATGTGTGATGAGGATGGATGGGAGTGGAGGATGCGTGAATGAGGATGGATGGGAGTGGAGGATGTGTGAGTGAGGATGGATGGGAGTGGAGGATGCGTGAGTGAGGATGGATGGGAGTGGAGGATGTGTGAGTGAGGATGGATGGGAGTGGACGATGTGTGAGTGAGGATGTATGGGAGTGGAGGATGCGTGAGTGAGGATGGATGGGAGTGGAGGATGCGTGAGTGAGGATGGATGGGAGTGGAGGATGGATGGGAGTGGAGGATGCGTGAGTGAGGATGGATGGGAGTGGAGGATGCGTGAGTGAGGATGGATGGGAGTGGAGGATGTGTGAGTGAGGATGGATGGGAGTGGAGGATGCGTGAGTGAGGATGGATGGGAGTGGAGGATGTGTGAGTGAGGATGGATGGGAGTGGAGGATGCGTGAGTGAGGATGGATGGGAGTGGAGGATGCGTGAGTGAGGATGGATGGGAGTGGAGGATGTGTGAGTGAGGATGGATGGGAGTGGAGGATGTGTGAGTGAGGATGGATGGGAGTGGAGGATAAGTGAGTGAGGATGGATGGGAGTGGAGGATGCGTGAGTGAGGATGGATGGGAGTGGAGGATGCGTGAGTGAGGATGGATGGGAGTGGAGGATGTGTGAAAGAGGATGGATGGGAGTGGAGGATGCGTGAGTGAGGATGGATGGGAGTGGAGGATGCGTGAGTGAGGATGGATGGGAGTGGAGGATGCGTGAGTGAGGATGGATGGGAGTGGAGGATGCGTGAGTGAGGATGGATGGGAGTGGAGGATGTGTGAGTGAGGATGGATGGGAGTGGAGGATGTGTGAGTGAGGATGGATGGGAGTGGAGGATGTGTGAGTGAGGATGGATGGGAGTGGAGGATGCGTGAGTGAGGATGGATGGGAGTGGAGGATGTGTGAGTGAGGATGGATGGGAGTGGAGGATGTGTGAGTGAGGATGGATGGGAGTGGAGGATGTGTGAATGAGGATGGATGGGAGTGGAGGATGCGTGAGTGAGGATGGATGGGAGTGGAGGATGTGTGAGTGAGGATGGATGGGAGTGGAGGATGCGTGAGTGAGGATGGATGGGAGTGGAGGATGTGTGAGTGAGGATGGATGGGAGTGGAGGATGTGTGAGTGAGGATGGATGGGAGTGGAGGATGTGTGAGTGAGGATGGATGGGAGTGGAGGATGTGTGAGTGAGGATGGATGGGAGTGGAGGATGCGTGAGTGAGGATGGATGGGAGTGGAGGATGCGTGAGTGAGGATGGATGGGAGTGGAGGATGCGTGAGTGAGGATGGATGGGAGTGGAGGATGTGTGAGTGAGGATGGATGGGAGTGGAGGATGTGTGAGTGAGGATGGATGGAAGTGGAGGATGTGTGAGTGAGGATGGATGGGAGTGGAGGATGTGTGAGTGAGGATGGATGGGAGTGGAGGATGCGTGAGTGAGGATGGATGGGAGTGGAGGATGTGTGAGTGAGGATGGATGGGAGTGGAGGATGTGTGAGTGAGGATGGATGGGAGTGGAGGATGCGTGAGTGAGGATGGATGGGAGTGGAGGATGTGTGAGTGAGGATGGATGGGAGTGGAGGATGTGTGAGTGAGGATGGATGGGAGTGGAGGATGTGTGAGTGAGGATGGATGGGAGTGGAGGATGTGTGAGTGAGGATGGATGGGAGTGGAGGATGTGTGAGTGAGGATGGATGGGAGTGGAGGATGTGTGAGTGAGGATGGATGGCATCAGTGGCATGCCTTTCTGGCCTCTGGACTGCTTCATGGCTGCCTCGTAAGGATCATCATCATGACTGCCTGGAGGTTGGAGTGGCCATTGCAGTCATTGTCGGGATGGAATAAACTTCAAAATAGAAGAAAAAATGTTAAAGATCGTCCCTCAACATTAAGGTGAAGCACTAAAACAACAAAAAATATAACAACTATAACACCAACTACAACACCATCAACAACAAAAAATATAACATCATCAACAACAACAACGTCAACAGAAATGATAGTGGACAAGGTAAGGAAACGGGACAACATCATCCGAAATCTAGGGGGGCACGAAGTGGGGATGGAAGAGAGCTGGACTAAGAAGTGTGCACTGTGCACTGCAAAGGAGCATAATGGAATACGCCAGCCCTGCATGGACACCTTGGACGCCCAAAACCCACATCGCCAAGATCGAGAGGACTCAACTTCGTGCTGCCAAAATCTTCCCTCACAGCAACAACGCCCTCTGAAGCCGTACTTATCGAAGCAGACCTCGCCAACATGGAGTCGAGGTTTGACAAAGCTTCCCTTAAGAGGGCTGTCAAATGGCTAAGCTACGAGCAGGAAGACTGGAGGAAGGCACTTGTGGAAAGACAAGTCACCAAGAAGCTGAAGCAAAACAGCTGGAGGGCCAAATACTTCCTTCAAGCAAAAGCCATTCTCCCAGAAGACCCCTTACATGAAGCCATCTATCAGCCCAAGCCGCCTTGGTTCAACTTCCCTCTCAACACCAGCAAGCACGACCTTGAACTCATCCAACTTGAAGTAGCGAAAGATGCCATCTCTCAGGAAGGCGAAGCTGACTTTACCATCTACACTGACGGCTTGGTGAAAGGAGTGGCAAAGCATGGTGGTGCAGTGGTGGTGGTGGACCAAGGGAATCAAAAAGTCATTACCTGGAACAAGCCCACAGGATACAAGAGTAACTCACTGGACTCTGAAAGAATTGCGGTTGAGGAGGCTCTGTACTGGTTGAGTGAGAGAGAGGACTGGAGCATGGCGAAGATTGTGTGATTGCAAGCCGCTTCTTTCGCTTATGGCGTCGAACTTTTCCTCCACCCATCGTATTACAGAGCTAACTGCAAAGTGCGCCAATCAAAGCAAACTGGTCCTTTTCATATGGGTGCCAAACCACTGCACTCTGATTGGCAACGAAGAGGTCGATGCGGAGACAGCTATAGGTAGGGAGTCAAACAGAATCCCAACCAGCCAAGTCGCATCAAGAGCCGGAATCTGTCAAGCAGTCGCAAGTCACGGACCCCAAGCACACCAGCTCAGTAATGACAGACTGACTGGCATCTACAAAGGCAGGCTCAAGAAAGCTGAAGAGGAGCTCACCAAACCTGCTCGCACCAACCTGAGCAGGTTTCGTACTCGGCACCACCCGGCGATCAGAGCCTACCAATGTAGAATAGGTCTCAGCCAAGAGGAACTGTGCAGACTCTGCAAGACGTTCCTGGAGACAAGAAACTCATCTCTGATCAGACTGCCCAGCCCTGGAACCAGAAAGAGCAGTACACGGGCTGGGCAAGAACACAAGAGAACTGACACAAGAGCCTGGCAGGGCAGCGAAGCTGGTTGAGATTGTTCTCTCCAGATAGCTAAACAACTCAACGAATTAAAACAACAACAAAAACAACAACAACAACAACTCACTCAACAATGACGACAGCTGCAGCACGTTGACAAGGCAGTTACTGAGTGAGGTGCCTCCATACTTGTGTTGTTGTTGTTGTTGTTGTGGCAACCACTTTGCAAGAAGGTTGTTTTTGAAGCTGCCACTGGTACTTGAGCACTCACCCCTGAGAGAGGCCATCTCAGCTGCCTTGAGGGCGTAACCTTCGAAACCTTCTCCCTCACTCATTCGCCTCCATTCCTCCAACCTTCCCTCATCTTTTCCCTCCTCTATTCCTCCCTCACTCCTCCTTCCACCTGCCTTCACCTTCTTCACACTCCTGAGCTTCCCCTTGCCTGCTACTTCTCCAACCACCACAGCAGCCTCCTGCACAGGCGTGATGGCTTCCTTCCTGCAGACCGGCTTACAGTCCATCGGCAACATGCGACAGTTGTCCGCTGAGAGCTGCAACCTGGAGCCTTTCATCTGCATCAGGTTCACTATCGCCTTCCTGTTGCTTAGACTAGTGCTGTACGTCTGTGTGTGTATGTATGTGTTCGTGTATGTGTGTGTGTATTAGAGGTCGGACCGGGTACCCAATCAGACCGGATACCCGCGGGAACGGGAATGAAAATTAATTTCGGAACGGGAAAAGTCGGGAACCGGGAATAAGTTCTCGGGACGGGAACGGGAAGCAATATTCAAATCGGGAACGGGAAAAAACGGGTATTAAAGTTATTGGGATTGGATTCTTTAACAATGATTCTTCACCAAACTCCTAAGTATGGAAATCTCTATTTCATAGATACTCGGTACTTAAAATTAAATGCAATAGAAATGTATAACGAAGCCACCATTGCCAATGTCAAAATCTCCAACACTAAATTTGAAGTTGCTATGGCGAGTCCAAACATTAGGGAGATTAGAACAAATGGGTGATGATGAAAACTTTTCAGATGAAATCAAACTGGTCAGTGAAATTATTTTAACTTTATAAATTAATACTTTGAATTTGAATTATTAATTTCCAGTTGATTGCTCAGTTGATCTTTTAGAAAAAGAAAAAAGATGCCCACTGATCTTATTCATATGGCAGCATGTCTGTTTCGTGTCTCAGTATAAAATAAATACCAAGACTTTCATTAGAGAAAATTTAATTACATTTTGTACAGCCAGACCAAGCTGCAGTGCCAGTGAGAAAAAAAACAAATGATGGTTATTTAGACCTATTATGTTTATTTTTATAACATAAAAATGATAATACAATTTTCATACTATCAAATTATCCAAATGAATTTATTTTTGCAGTTGTGGAGAATAAGAAAGTTGTCAAAGAACATATTTCAAACATTATTGAGGAATTAAAAAAAATGAACGAAGAAAAAAATTCGGAAAAGGATGAATTGTACAAATAGTCACATTTACGTCCCACCAAAACTGAAGATTATAAAGATTTTTAATTTATTGGAGTAAAATGAACAATTTTCCAATGCTACAAGAATTAGCCAAAATTTTGTTTAGTATACCTACAAGTTCTATTCCCTGTTAACGGAATTTTTCAAAATTTCGTCGTTTAACTTCAGACCCAAGATCATCTAATTTGAAAGCTAAAACTCTTGTCGGTTTAACCCGTGTCAAAAGCAATAAAGACTTGATTGAATGACTCAAAAACAATGACTAACTTCAATACTTTCATTTCAATGAATTTTTCAAATTTAAATTTTTTTTAAATAAATTTTTTTCTGACTTTCAAATAATAAACTTTAAGAAATTTTAGGACTAGCTAGTTTAGGACCAGTGAAATCGGCAGTAAAAATAGTTAAACATTTTTGGAAATGGGTCGAGACCGGGTCGAAAAGTTTCGGGAACGGGTCGGGATCGGGAATCGAGTTGCGGGAATATAACGGGACCAGAATCAGAATTTTGATGGTTCATCGGGAACGGGACGGAAAAAAAATTCTGGAACGGACGGGATCGGGAATGAAAAATCATCCATGTCCGACCTCTAGTGTGTATGTGTGTGTGTAATTATGTGTATGTATGTGTGTGTGTGTGTGTGTTGTGTGTGTGTGTGTGTGTGTGTGTGTGTGTGTGTGTGTGTGTGTGTGTGTGTGTGTGTGTGTGTGTGTGTACATGCGTTTGTATGAGTGTGAATGTGTTAAGGGTGTGTGTGTGTAAATGTTTGTGTGACTGTGTGTGTTTGTTTACACGCAAGACCTGTTCTTCCTTCCCAGCAGTCAGCAGCATGACCACCCTTCCTTGCCTCTTCCTCCCTGTTCTGCCCATCCTCTGCACCAGTCTGTCATGTGATCATGATGATGATGATGATGATGATGTTGATGATGATAATAATGATAATGATAAAGATAAAAAAATAGAATAAGAAGTGAGGTTTGAATGGTGTGAATACCAGCTTCCTGATTGACAGATGAAGAAGATCATCCTCATCATCATCATCACCATCCCAATCATCATCATCATCATCATCATCACCATCATCATCATCATCATGAGGAGAGGATGGAGGACCTGATGGGACTCTTGTGAGCATCATAGCAGACGATCAAGTCCACCTCGCCTATGTCCAAGCCCTCCTCCCCGATGCACGTGCATACTGTGTGTACGTGTGTATGTGTGTGTGTGTGTGTGTGTGTGTGTGTGTACGTGTGTATGTGTGTGTGTGTGTGTGTGTGTGTGTGTGTGTGTGTGTGTGTGTGTGTGTACGTGTGTGTATGTACGTGTTTGTGTGTACGTGTGTGTATGTACGTGTGTGTGTGTGTGTTTGTGTGTGTGTGTGAGTATGTGGAGCTCACTCAAGGTGTTGA